>CAJHUC010001189.1:0-108404 GCA_905146915.1 Ostreobium quekettii
GACTTTGTTGATCACATTAAGCCATGCCTTTGTGTTAGGACACAAACATCGAATAAAAGAATTTGAACAAGCGGAAGCAACGCAAAACGTGAAGAGTGCACGAGCCGTGTAGCACGACCCACATCCACTACACAGAGACCAGAATCTAACGACCAGATCTAGACCAGATCTAATGACCAGATCTAACGACCTTCTGGATGGATAAAACATGACTAATGTGAAGTCAACACAACAAAAGAAGCGAATAGGACAAACATGCCCTCCTGGTATGAACAACACATAGCTCTCCTTGTTATGGAAGACGTGGCACAACCAAATAACATAATGCTAATAAAACATGTACGGCATTTTCCTGAAAAGTTGTACCAAAAACTTGTATGTGGGTCTGAATGGTATTCCACCCCTCATATTTGGCGAGCCTATTATTCTATGATACTAGATCCTCACCGAACAACCAAAGTCGGTTATAGTGGCTGGAAATGTGTTCCGATGGTGTATAAATTTACTGGCAGTCACGAGTCATTTCTGCATCAGCAGGAAACTGCAGTATCATATGTGGTTTTGACGGAGCAAGCTCGACAAACGACTCATATGGGTGTGAAACCTTTAGGAATTGCAAGCGACTATTGCAAGTAGAACGCTACGCTGCAAATGTGTGAAATCTCCCAATGACACACCTTTTGAATGAGAGGGGATATCTGCACATCCCTCGCACGCCTCACCTTATAGTAGTGCAAGTGTTAGTGGTCGTGCCGTCCCACAAACCGCACAAAGTCTTGGTGGCTACATTGGGGAATGTCAATATAGCTAGATGAGCTGGACACAGGCTGATATGTGAGTGAGCTCTGGTGGACAGGGGAAACTCGTGTTTTTCTGGTCTTGGCACTTATGGAAACGAATGAAAGCCCAAATTTTTGGCACACTGCAGATGCGCATTTGTCTGACACATAAGCCTGGAGAGGCGCCGTGGGCAGGGAAGACTGAATTTGGGAAATGGCCGCAGGTTGAGACGAAGCAGATTCTCCCTTCTGCGGAGGAATTATGGAAGTTGCCTCCCATGGACGGGGTTTAGGCAGATTTCCCGCGCGCATTGGTGATTGGAATCCACCATAGAAACGATGAAGGGTTATGAACAATTGGCAGAGAATTGTATCATGAACTATCACAAATGTCTCATGTTAGAAGAAACTACCATGGGCAAAAGCCATCTCTTGTTTTCCTCTGAGTGTGCCACGAATGAAGCTACTAAAGGGATGCACATTCCACAAAAGGGTGATTGGGATGTGAGGAAATGTCTGGTAACGAAATCCTGGACCTTCTATCCACGGTGCCACGCAATGGCTTACAATCCGCCAAAACGGGGTCAAGCTTGCAAGTGGTGACACTTCCAAGGTGCTCATTTATTTCTGAAACTTGTCACCGTCAGCAAATGACCAGTGTGATGTCGTTGGTATTTTCCAGCAAGCATTTGCAGCTCGAAAAATCCAATATACGCACCTCAAGTCACCTAGGAGGGGGAAGAAAAATCGCCATGGCAAGCCACCAAAGTTATTTCGGTGGCCCCGTAGTTTACAGGGACACGGGAGCTTTACAATGGTATATTACCACGTGTGCGGCCTCGCTGCACTGGGTTTGCATGATCAGCGATACCGTTGGTGATGGAAATGTCGTCATTAATGAGGACATCAACGACATTGTCTCCCGGTACCTTGGCACACACATCGATGTGTACCCGTATGATATGTTGTGCCCATGGACTGCCAAGTCGATTTGACTCTCTCGATGAGCTCAATGATTCCATTGCCTGTCATACATAATGTATAATCGACCATGATTGTCTGGCGGTCTTGCTAAGTCACTTCTTCCTCCTGGCGCAGCGAAGGGAATCAATGCCGTTGTGATTGGAATTTTCGCTATCGCCTCGCTAGGCCGCACTGTATCGTGCTGTCCCACAAAGCAATCGGGATGGCGTTTAGAACTCTGGATATCCTTGAAGCCCATTTGACATTTTGCATGAACGGCACCACACTCAAGTGCAGCGGCCGCACTGCCGCTCTGCACTATGCTAATGACCGCGTTTGCGTCGCAACACCTGGGCAGCCACAGCCCCTTTGGTTGAAGTCCAGGACGCCCCATTATGTCCATCGCTGAAGTGGCCACTACTTCACCAATCGGACGCCGTCAGGCTCAATGCGGAACGGCAAACGGCCCATGAAGAATTGCCCCACGGTGGCCAAGGTCGGCTCATCAAAGGCAGATCGCTGCCTCTATTCATACCATACATGCTGGGTGCCCATCGGCGATCGCTGCCAGGCTGTTCCGCGCAACAGTGAATCCACCGAGATGCCACGTAAGTTGACACTGCTCTTTCGTGTCTTTCATATCTCGACTGTGAAAAATCACAAACCGTGTCTTCTATCCTTCCTACACTCGCTGTACATCAGTGAGTTTCATTTTTTATGTGGTAACAAAGGCGGGCTTTTCGTGTTGCCTGTGGCATTCACCTTGTTCGACTTGTTCGCAGGGGGGGTCCATGGCGATGCTCGAGGGCTACCTGCTCGTGATTTTTTCGCTCGTTCTTTATGTCATTTTGCACAGTGCACAGAAAGAGCGGATAACGTCTTTGGGGGAAGGATTATGACACAATATGTACTTAATTTTAAACAGTCTGTGTGCTGCCATGACTGTGTCTTTTGTGGGAAGCACGACATCGTGAATTGCCTTTCCAAAGTGAGAGATGCACAAATCCAATTAGTGGAGTGGGTGATCATGGACTTCGGGTGAATTGCGACTGGTTTAAGGCGGCGAGTTCTATGATGGAATAGAGACAATCAAGCTGATTTGCTCTGGTTTTCAGCAGCAGCTTTTCTTCTTTTTGAAAATGCTTCCCACAGTGCCTCCTGGCAAGTGAATTCCTATCGTAGGGATCCGCAGACTTTGCAAGTCCTCAAGATTGTACTGCATTGGGGGCCAATCTGTGAAAGCCGATGAATGATCAACGGCTGTAGAACGTTTGCTGATTGATATGTGGACGAGGGCCAGATGCTGCCGTGTTCATAGCTTTGTGCGCGGAAAGTTGTCGCTGCCCTTTATCTGGATGTTGATGTAGAAATGATGGATGATCATTGAGTTATGCGATTTGCATGGGAACGGTTGACGTAGCTACTGCGATTCATTTTCTTTTCCACGGTGCCAAGGCAACTCGCAGTGGCGTTGCGCGTTGTGCCAATCGTGTAATTTAGAAGGTACCATGGAGCCCATTTGCGCAACTTCTGTGCAATAGAACTGTTATCTAGATGTACATTTCATTGCATTCCAGTATCTGCATTACAAAGCTTTGGACAAAGGTGCAAAATGTGCGTGCAAAAATGCGACATTTGCAAAATGTGGCTGTCCGATGGCAGGTGGCATCCTCACCTTTTTCTGCAACTTCTTTGCCCTCCTGCGGTCCTTTCCTGATACACACAAAGCAAAATTTCTGTTGTTCGTACTGGTCAAATCCAGTGATCTACACCGTATCTGGGTGATAATCTGTTGAAATTATTATGTTAATACCACCACAAAACCCAATAGAGCAACTGCAAGTTCTGAGTTGTATTTCTGCAATTCTGCGTGTGCAAGAATACATTCTGTGCAACTTGTCGCCTCCAAGACGATCCAATTGGCTAAATTCTATTTCACAATCTTAAATTTGACAAATTTATATTCGGTAAATGACACTCTTGGAAACATGCGCAAATGTTTGTTAATCATCACAGAATTCTGAGGGATTCTCGTTGACTTTCCGTCTGGTATGGAATTATCCATTTTCCGCCCCTGCCATTTGCTTACTCAAATGCAGCAGACAATATATCTGAGTGGTCTGTACGAAAAGGGCGAAAATCGCCAGTAGTCATTTGCGCTGATGCAACCCGTTTTCCACCCATCCTCTTCGACAAGCATCCTTCGTTCCCTCACTTGTTCCGCCTTCGTCCTTGTCGGGAGCCAAGCACGCCATGCAGAGCAGGCACCTCAGCATCTTGTTGAGTACCTTCATTTCTGCGAGACACAGGGAGCGACTCAGAGCGCATGTTCGGTCAGAAAATGTCTTGGTCAATGCAATATCCCAACTGAGACGGTCGTGAAACATATCGACCGCCTCCTTTGCCCGCGCATCTGGACAGGACAGCCCTGGCTCCAACGCGAGGCGCCAAAATGTGCCGTGCTTTCACACTTTGCGGCTCAGACGCAGGAGAAAGTGGGCATTTGAGCCAGGTCAAGGCCGCCCCAATGGGGCGGGACAGTTTGACGTTCTTGTGCGGAAGCTTTCGACTAACTGGTGGGGGGAAGTTCTGTCCGCTGGTCGCCCGTCCGCCGTCAGTCGCCGCCTCTCTGAGCGGAGCTCTGCGCTCGACGCTCGTTCGCAAGGGGCATTGGGCGAGCCGAGTGCGCTGGCGGCTGCATTTGAATGCGGCGGTCAGCTGTACTAAAAGTGCATGAGGATAGGGTAGTGGCAATCTGGTTCAGGCGCGCATGTTGCGATGGCTTTCACCAAAAGAACACAAGTGGCATGGGTGCAATGCAATAAGACTTTGTGATGTATTGTCATCCGCTGTGTTGTATGGTCCCTGTTTCCTTGCTCATGCATGCATAGCATTTTCTGAGGATGGGTTTGCATTCCAAAGGACCAAATCATGTTTGTCTGTCTGCAGCGAACATCCCCACGTTCCATTCATGCACTCATGCAAAAGGCAAATGAAGCGCATTAGGATACTCGTGGCATGTGAAAAGAAATTACACATGCACATGACGAACGGTGGGTTGAGCTGAAGCACTCTCAGACAGTAAGTGAAGGATGCCACAATGACTTCGCCCTTGCATCAAGCAGGACTGATGGGGAAGTACCGTTGCCATAAATATGCATTAGAGAGAATTTCTGCTGTCCACAAATTGTGCAGCTTCCGTCTTCGGAATAAGACGAATGTCCTTTGGGTGGTATTCCTTGTGGAAGTATCCTTGCCTTTTCAGCCAGCCGCTCAGAAGCATGGAGAAATTGATGCGTTGCGAATGTTAACAACTGCTGAATTAGCTGTTCAATGGACTGTGCCTGCAGGAGGCTGTCTGTGCCCTTGCAAATAAGTACGGATAACTTTCTCTCATTCAATGTTCGCCAGATTTGGATCACATTCTGAAAATATTTCCTCTACAGGTCACCGTCTCTTTATTCTGTACTTCTCCGTCCGCGAGATTGGCTCTGCTGCTTTTCGCACCACCCTAATCTGCGATTAGAGGTCTGGTGCAGGCGTGTGAGTCTGATCCAGCTTCCACTATGAATCCCACATTGTAGGGCATGCGTTATGAGAAAAGAAAACGAAGACAACGGCTGACGAGTGGGGAAAAAATGCGATGTTCGTCGGAGTCAGCTTTATACTTGGGAAGTTCTCGCAGCATCTGTGCGCACCTCGAGCAATCTATGATATCCCGCACTGCAGACATTGCAGTTCCACAGAGCGCCGGGTGGCAACAGGGAGGCCCAGTACGAAAAGTGAGGTACCAAACAAAAGCATGAGAACTCAAGAGTCGACTCTACGCATGACTCTCATGCATCTTCGTGCTGGCCCTCCCTGTTGCCACCCAGCGCTCTGTGCAACCGCAATGTCTGCATGGGCTCAGTCCATGTTTGGCGGGTGTCTTGGCTGATGGGCTGTTCCTAGCCTTCATTAATGGAGACTTGAGCCCGTGCTCGCAGTCGACGCAGACAGATTGTTGCAGGAAATTGTAAACTCAGACCTGTCTGTCGGCGGGATAACAAAAGATTATCATCTCATTTGCCGCTCACAAATGAAAAGCGCCACGAACTCAGGATTGCGCAAAGCGAAAGGACCGAGCGCACACATTGCATGCTGGCAAAAGTTCTCAGCATGTCTGTCCAGCCAAAGCGCATTGTGATCAAAAACTATCTGACTGCCCACCTCAGAGTCCGAGAATCACTCCCTGACAACGGAGGCCACTTCACGCAGTACGCACCCATGGCCAAGCACCTGTAGCCAACTCACAGACAATTGCCCATTGGTCAGGTGAGTGTGTTAAACAGGGGCCACGTCGTGAAGTCCTGGCCACGTTTCTGGCCCCATCTATCACCGGGGGGCCTACAGGACCCTCTCCAGCCCGTCCAGATGTCACCAACCCCTTGATCAATGCCCCACTGCTCCAGGTGTCAGAAGCCATCAAGCATCACACCAAACGGAAGACTGACCTGGGCACAACAGGTCCAGACGAGCCAAAAGCACAATGGTAGAGTGGCGTTGAGCACAGTGCGAAACGAGGGCAATCGAATTCGCCATGGAGGGGAGAACTACTGCAACATTCGCAGTGAGTTTCCCACTGCGTTCCATTATGGGATTGCTGTTGACTACATGCAAAGTTGCTGGGTCATCCTGACATTGACATAAGGATTGGCGCTAGGTCAGGGAAGGGGGATTCTGAGCACACTGTTACAATGACCACAAGGGTACCAACTTCGACATTGTGCCTTCCCGTGAACTGGGAAAACCATCACCGACGCATTGTTCATTGGAGAATCAAATTTCCGTCGTCATGTCGAAACACATGCCATAGTGGCAATCAACCGATTCCCACTTCCCCAACAACTACGTTTGGGTGGACACACTACGTGATGCAGAACAATATAAAGAACCAATGCTGCTGGTCATCACGACGAGCCTCATGTCCTGCAAGGTGCACGAAGCGGGCTTGGTCATGGGTGCAGACTGCTGCACCCAATGACTTCAAGAATGCACCACCTCTAACTGTGCTGCCAAAACTCCTGCTTCGTTTGCCACGCTGTCAGCCCTCTGAGTTCATCCATTTCTCCATTTCCTTCAGGTGCAGCTGCAGGACCTTGACCTTCTCAGCGACAATGTAGCTCTTGGCAAGAGACGGATAGATGGTCACCTCGAAGTCACGAGGCCCATGGTGTTTCTCCACAGCGCTCACCACAGTCTGTTGGGCATTCTGGGGGAAACGACAAAGGTGTACCTTTGAAATCTGCTTTCAGAGCGGGCGCTGAAACATGACAAAAGTGTCGTAAATGCAATGGGGGCCCCTCTGGGGGTTCAGTTTGGTGTGGACTAGGAACCAAAATACCAATCTGTGTGTCAGTTCCCTTGGTTGGTTGCGATGTGATGGTCAGCACATCCACAGCGGCTAGTTAAACATCTTGTTTTTCGCATGTTCGGCAATTTCTGGTGCCATAATATGCTCAGCACAATGTGTTGCTGATGGTGTCTTTTTGAGACTTTGACTTCAATATTCTAATAATACAATCGCAGGACAGGAAACTGCAGTACAGTAGTGTGACTAAAAGCTGTCCTTGCATCTGCAATGCACCAGGTCTTCCATCAGTGCAGTTTCCAGGCTGGTGGACTGCAAAACTAGAAAAGCATTTGAAACACAAATTTTCAGCAAACAGTCCTGAGTGCTGCGATGTGATTCCACAAATGACACATATGTGGGTTCTGCAGGACGGTAAATCATCAATTATGTGATAGCTTCTGCATGTGGCCAAACGTCTGCGATTTTGCAGGCCCCAGTGTCTGCAGCAAAGAAATCAAAGCAAGCACTGGAATTCAAGGATGCTGGCAGACCGAAATGCAGAGCAGGGCCATATTGGTAATCACAACAGCTGCCTAACACCGCTGCCTGGAATGATCTTTTCATAGTTATGCAAGGGTGATTGGGCCAGTACTTGCTGATGCACTGTGCGTGCCGAAGTGACCACTGCGCTGTTCCCCTTGATGCACGAGGCAAAGTCTGACTAGGCTTTGGGTTGGTCCTGCCTAAAGGAAGCAGGGTCCAGTCATGTTAGCATGCTGGCATGCCCTGTAACCTTGCTGACCAAAGGACTAACCATGTCCATCTGCACATGCCCATTTGAGGGCAGCAGCCCTGAGTCTGCAAGGGCTATGCATCTAAATACCAACAGCCAAGCACTTACACAGGGCACAGTTGAAAACATGCCCATTTCGTTCACTGTGGGAGACTGCTTGGCAAACTAAACAATTCATGTCCATGCTGCCCAATGTGTCAGGCCAACCGAACAGCAGAGCAGAACTCAATTTTCTGGGATGGCTGAGGTTGTCATTCAATCTATCGTTCATTCCAAACACAAGTTGCCAGCCACAACATCCCTCAACAACAGTACAACACAGTGCTTGCATTGTATTGCTGTCAGGAACTGGGAGGCCATACGATCTCTCTTTTCGATTCCTTCAAAGCAGGGAATCAAAGTCCTCGAGGGAACAAACACAGCGACCCTGTACATTATGCCAGTCATCACCAAGGTTGGTGCAGGGGCTTTGTGTGCCATTTTGCTGCAATGGATGCCCAGTACAAGTATTCCAATGCTCTCTGCACACTTCTCCGCACCTGTACATTGTTCATGAACTCATTGCAGAATTTGTATGCCTTTTGCTTGTCCGCTTCGCCCACCTGCGCCAGCTCCTCGACAAGATCCGCACTGAGATCAACACAGGAAAGCACACTCTGAAAAAGCACCAACAAGACATCCGTCAGCAGAAAGTCTGCTGCCAACTGCGCTAGTTTGCAATGTGTGCTGAGCGTCTTGCACAGATCACAGAAAGCACACTCTGAAAAAGCACCAACAAGACATCCGTCAGCAGAAAGTCTGCTGCCAACTGCGCTAGTTTGCAATGTGTGCTCTCCCTTTGTGCTTGGCGTCTTGCACATCACAGTTTACAGCGCGTACATGAGTGTCAGGTGCACTGTTCCTCAGCACCTTCGTCATTCTCACATGCTCATTTCCCTATGTTCAGAAACTACTGCATCCCCTTCAGTGGCAGGGTGCAGCTTGTGAGACAGAGGAGGGCTAGTACTTGCATGATCTGATTGTGTTTGTGGATGCCAGTCACAGCAAGCAGAAACAAAACTGACCATGGGATTTCTGTCCGCTACAGTTATCCTGGATTGCTGGGTTCTGGGGACAAACATGGATGAAATGTGTGTACTGTTGCATTTAGGTTTCAAGGCGCTGGGCACACTGCCTGGAACAGAGCCTTTGTTCACAAGGGTGGAATGCTCCGCGTGTGTCGAGTGGGAGGCTTGAATTAACACGACGCCACAAGAAGGACGCCAGGAAGCATTTAAAGCACGGCTGCAAAAGTTGCCGTCGTGTAAAGAATGAGGCACTTCAGGGAAGCAAATCAGGATTCATGCCGCCAAAATGAGTCAGAGGTGCGCAAAAGCGCACAGAAAAAGCCAGCGTCTCAACGCAACACTTTGCGCGAGCGCCCCCGGCCAGCAGCAACACCCATCGTCCCAAACCTGAGGGACTCCTCAAACACTCGAAACTTGCCGATGTAGCCTACTTGCTCCCGGGCCTGAATGTACTTAGTGCATGGCTGCAACATCTTGACTCGAAACATGCACAGCGACTGAAGATCCGGAACACAGACGGCCCCGCCCCAGCGGCACCAGTGCTTCCTTTCCCGACCAATAGAGGGCTCCAGAGGGCCCCGGAACGCAGGGAAAATTCTCCAGCAAGAGGACGCCGAGCCTGACAGATATTCCAATATCCCCGTATCCCTCTCACGCATTTCGCACCCATTCCGAACCGTGCACGCCCTTCCGCATACCAT
Organism: Ostreobium quekettii; assembly: GCA_905146915.1. Classification (NCBI taxonomy): domain Eukaryota; kingdom Viridiplantae; phylum Chlorophyta; class Ulvophyceae; order Bryopsidales; family Ostreobiaceae; genus Ostreobium; species Ostreobium quekettii. The sequence continues at coordinate 9,636 of CAJHUC010001189.1, forward strand.
CCCATACCTACGCGCATTTTCCTCGCGAGGCGCACTGTTCGGACAGAAAGGCGCCTCCCAAGACAACGGCGCTTGTCGGCATGATGGTGGCGACCACAACACGTGGTTGGTGGCAGGCAAAAGGTCGATTGTTTGTTTCCACACGCTGGTGGTCAATGTGCGCGTAAGCTCGCGCGGTGGATTGCGCACCTTTTCGATTTTGAGAAGGTTCTGGAAGTCCGCGGACAGCGCTGTCTTGTTGCTGGCCTGGTCGCCGGCCCCGTCGAGCACCTCCGCAGCCATGGCCCACCAAGGGGGGGTTGTGGTGGCGTGGTGGGCCAACTTGTGGGGCAATAAAGTACTGTGGCGCCAGAAATGCTACCTTGTTGGTGAACTGGTATTTCTGGGCGTTTTAGAAGAATTTGTAATTTGGAGAAGGCGAAGTAAGTAGTTTCGGGCGGACCCGCTGGAAAGAGAATTTATCGGCAGCGGAGAAAAGGAGGCAACACGGACATGGCGCTATCCGCCAAGGAAGAAAATGGCAATTTTACGCCACAACATTTGTTGCACACAACTTCTACTAAAGCACGACTGTCTCAGCATTTTTTTTTTGAAATCCGTTGCAATTACATTTGCCAAAATCATTGCAAAGCAAGCCCGGTCACCAAGCTGGCGATGTCGGGGTCTCAGCAAATTACCTCAACATTTATATATGTCAATAAAACGTTCATACCATGGTTCTTGATGGTTTAAAGAAATCATTGATGATCTAGGTTACAATACATCCAAACTAAGGATTGATCCTCAGCCAATCACTGGAGCCGATGTCCGACCCGTTATAGATAGGCGAGAGAAACAGAGTGTAGATTTCCTGTTCGGCAGCGTTTGTGAGTTTTTCTATCACAGTCCGTGTGTGGACTGTGAGGTATGAAGGCTTGGCAGACTGGGACTCAAATTCATTGCAACAACACAAGAACACAACAACAACACTGGGCAAACCAGGGAACTCGTTTCAACAAAACTGTCCAACCCTTGAAGCACGAGACAAAAAAGGGACACAATCGTCCAGCCGTTCGTTGCACGTTCATCTCCACCTCACATCCTACAAATTACGTCGCAACAGCAAAAGGCCCAGTTCGCTTCCTGTCGATACATGGACTTGTGCAATACTTTCTAATTTCACTAGCTTTTGGTGTGGCCCCAGGACGAAAGACCACCACACGCCCCATACAGCAGCATTAGCAAGCAAATCCTACTGCCGTTGCTGAGATAAATTGACAAGCGAAAATGAGCGAAAACGAATGCAGTTGAGCACACCTTCACAGGGGTATCGTTTCTGAGATATCTGTTGATGACAACAAGCCATGAGTCATCCCCACACGTGAGGCCCGAGCAGAAATCTACGAATGCGTCTATAGTGAAGAACAACGAAGACTGGCGTGGAGTCTTCATGAAAGTGTAGACATTGGGCAAGTGGGTTGGTGAGACAATTCAAGGGATTCACCTGCAAATCATTAACCAAGCAAAGCACAGTGCCGCAATACGTAAAGCACAAACGCAAACGCCACAACCACAAGCACAATGCACATAGTGAAACAAAATGCACAGCAGTCAAATGGGCAACCTGTTTTGCAGCCATGCAGAGCAATATGGCTTGTAACAAAATAGAAGCAGGCCAGGTACACAGTGCAATCCACATTTCAGCAAAAGTTCTGTCAGTCAGCTTTCATGCCACTTTAGGCGATGTCCAAGGTTCTGTGCACACAATTCTTTTTCATGTTTTTCTACATTTTCTACTGTGCACAGGAGGAAAGCCCACAACACAGTGCAAGGTGAAAGGCACACACGAAGGCCAAGCCTGGCCTGCTTTGTAGCCAAAGTCACCTCACAGAAGGCAGATGATCTTCAGAGGTGGACACGCGGCTGGCAAAACCTATTAAGGCAGCTTGCAATGGGAAAACACTGATGCAACAGAAAGGCACCAGTGCAAGAGGGCTCGCAACAGGTGGACCACAATTGTGGTTGCTGGCCGGGCGGTAGCCCTTCAAAGCCAGATGCAGATGGGAAGATGCAGGCACTGGCCTGTTGCCCCACTTGAGGGAAAAAGGGTGTGATGCTTGTGCAGGGCGCTGATGCTGTCGCATCACAGGAATATGCCACTGTCATAGAGATGGTGATATGCAGATGCAGCCCAGCTGGTCACACGCACACAAGCATCAGCCCTTGCGCACAACGCCACCCCAGCAACAAGCATGCAACAATAAGATTGGGCTTCACATGCCCAATTCTGTGCGTGAAGGTAGCCAATCCCTGGTATCAGCAGGAGGTCTCCATGAAATGGATGTGACAAAAGAAGAGTGCATGGGAATACAGAACACACAGGCAGGTAAATACAAGCCTTGCTTTGAAGCCAGCCAACATACTCGCTGACCTGGACCTATCAAATGGCCATGCAATTAAAAAATAGGCAACGCACAAACGAAGCTCGCAGGCACCGAATGCACGCATGTTTCTGTTCACGAGTTTGTTCATTCTTTCCAGACTGTGCTCAGAGCGGTCCTGTGGCGATCGTCTCGAGAATTTGCCCTCAAAGAGAGTCGGGCCGAGCGCCTCCGGCGTGAAAGCCCAAGAACACCAGCAAAAAAACGACGGCTGTGATCTGATTCTCCCCGATCTCTGCTGTTCCCCTGGGGCCAAAAACGTCGCGCAACAGGAAAGCTCAACGCCGCTCCAACAAAAACGTCCGATCGTCCAGCTCCATCGGCCACCAGCGCACTCTCGATCCAAAGGGACTCCGCACCGCACCGCCGCTTGACTCGCCCCCTTCCACGAAAATTGCTCCACCGCCGCGTTTGACGCCCCTCGACCCAGCGATGCGCAGTCCACGCCACCTCAAACTCAGCCCACTCCCGCGCAGCCGACCGCACTCCCTTTCGCGCGTCCTCCACCGCGGCTCACCCGCCGATCTCCTCTCAACTTCAGAGGCAAAATTGCGCCAAGAACTTACTTTACCGTTCTCCCTTATTGGCCCATTCAATGCCAAACTTGCACAAAGGACATCACCGACCTTCGTTTTATCTTTCCAAGGCACGTTTCCGCAAAGGACCTCACCGATCTTCGCTTTATCTTTCCAAGGCAATCTCGCACAAACAACGTCAACAATCTCCTGCCGCCCTTTGTCCGGCCTCCGCTGATATAAACCCTCCAGCTCCCCCCTTCGCCTTGCGGCGCTCACACGTTCCTGAACTGCGGGTGCTCCGCGATCGGCACCGCCTCCAGCAGTCCACCCCTTGAACGCCAGACGCCAAAATTCTGCCCACGTCCGCCAACTGACCGTTTCCTTCCGTCGCCAGCCCCCCAGCTTTCCACATCGCCGGGATCGCCTCCCCCCCCCCGGCCCCGCCCTCCAGCCTCCGCCTGACTTCATCATGAACCCGGAAGTCGAAGTCGCCGGGCGTCAGGCGGCCCCAGTCCCCCCTGCACCCCCCGTGTTCCCTCAACCACCGCTCCACTCCGCACCTGCGATCAATCGCCCCGGATCCCATCCCGCATTTTTCGCAGAACGCCGTATAGGCCACGCACGCCTCCGGCGCCCCCCCTCTCCCGGCCCTCGCCCCCATCGTCACGTCAAAGCCACTCGGCACAGTGTAGCCCCTGCTGACGCACCAGGTGGAATCGTCATCCTCCAACGCGTCGCAGCGGCATCGGTCGCCGGCGCAGTAGTCGCACGGATCGCAGCAGGCCCGCCCGTCGTCGCCGCACAGCCACCGCCGCGTCGAGTTGTCCTCCGCCGCCTTCGCCGTCGTCCGCCTCCACTTTCCGCAGCCGTCGCACTGAATCCAAAACTCCCGCTGGATCATGCCCAGGCTCTCCATCCTCTCCAGTGCGGCCTCTCCGACCCCTTCTCTCCCCAGCTCCCGGCCAAGGTCGCCCCTTCGAGGCATTTTTCTCCCTGCCTCCCTCAAGAATCTGCCGCCCGCTCTTGAATCAGAATTCGCTGTTTCTTGCCGAGTTTTGCCGATTCTGGGGATGGGCGTGGGGCCTTGGGTGGGAGCGGGCCAGCGCCGGCGTCCGGGGACGACGGGGGGGGGAAGGGGAGGCGCTGTGGGCGGCGACCAACGGACCGGCGTGAAGGGCGGAGGCATTCAACGGGGAGGCGCCCGGGCGAAGATGACGTCCGTTTCTGCGGTGCCAAGAAACGGCCATGCACGGCGCCCAAGTCATCATTAGGAAAGCGCACGTGCTTGCGTGACGCTGTTACTGCGAAGTATGACATATTCCTGTCTGCTGGACGCTGACAGTACCCTGGGTATATATGTGCTGTGGCGGCCTCTGGCCCTTTGCCCTTCTGCTAGACCCTCGTTGCATGCGTCTCCCCGTACCCTCCTCACGAGCTATCAACGCATCAGGGCGATGACGTCATTTTGCGGTGGTCATCACCATTGAACTTCACATAACCAGCTTGTTAGGCGATTGCATGTTGTGTTCCTGGACCTCCTTGCCTTGAGGCAAGGGATGGCCATCAGCTACCTGTTTCGTAGAAGCAAAGCGGTTTCCATGGTTTTGCAGTCATTTGCCAAAGCTGCTGTCATTTTGTTGAAAGTTGGGGTTTTTATTCGTTTACGTGTCCAATTTGTTACATGCACTAAAATAGCGCAACCAAAGCCCGGGAGCAACGAGGCTATATCGGGCAATTCGTTTCTGTGTGTTGGGGTTTAGGCTTTGCTGACGGCTGATGCGATTGCTGTAACTCATCGAAAGACAGCGGGCTTTATTGGATGGCCCCGAACTGCAGCGCCCAGTGACTGCTCTGCACATTTTTTCGACTGCTGTGGTCGAATCAAGCGGCGTGTTAATTTGTACACTTTGAACCCCGGCCCCAAACAATTGCAGCGTAAGATCATACTACAGCTTACAGCATGCAAGCAGAGCATGTGTTCATGCGTTTTTATGCACATTCATTTCGATGTTCATTTTGTGCTGATATTAATTGGTTGATGTGAAGTCCCCACGTGCTGGCAGGACTGTGTTTCACCCTTCTGCAAATGTCAAAAACGACCTATTCCACTGTGCTGGCAACTACTCCATCGTTGCATTTTGCTGTTGATGAAATAAATCAGTACTCAATATTGATCTTGAAGAGCGATGCTCTGGGACAAGCCCTTGCTTCTTCTGTACACGCTTATCCCCGGGAGCTGGCAAGGCATTGATTTCTTGCGAGGCGGCACAATCCCCTGACATCAAGTTGAGCCCAGCACATGCCGGAACTGTCGCATTTTCCCGCCATATAAAAACCAACTGTTTGACATGCTATTTGTCTTTCCGATCCGCTGCACCCCATGACTTCATGGCTGCCAGCAGATATTTGACACAACCCAAAGATGCTCTATGACCAACAGCATTTTTGGACAAAAAGCCATCCTTAGTGTTTGATCGAGATTTACAGGCAACTACGGCTCAACATGGTAAAAATGGAACCTTGGGTCCACCTACCCACCAGAGGCAAGACACACCGTTCCCAGGTAAGGAATCAGAAGTCTTCCAACAGAACATCGCCCCCCCTTCCCAACCTGCCCAAAACCCATTTGTGGTTCTGCACTGCTGTGTCCCTGGTCTCTTGTTGTAGCGGCTTTGGAAAACAGGGATGGAGATGCCTCAACATAATTTAGCGCACATCTTGACACACACACCCCAGCACACCCACCCACCCAATCCACCTCTCCAACCATCAGCAGTCCATCTGTCTAACCCACTCCACTCCACGCCACCCCTCGCCGCTGCAATCCCAACAGACGGACAAACGGGCGGCCGCTCCTGCAGCCATCCATTCCACCCCTCCAGCTAATCTCCCCTTTGCCCTCCACCACCCCGGCAGATGCCCATCCACAGCCGCCAAGCCCAAACCAGGAACTTCCCAAGGGACCCTGGCGCGTCCCAACGGCGAGGCGAGCCGCACGCATCGTTTCGCCCGTCGCCGTTCACCGCCACCCTCTCCTCCTTGTCCGGCTCAGGAACCTCCACCGTGCCGTTATGCGTAGAAAACGCGAAGATCACCGCAAATGCGAAGCAAGTCCCAAGCCATAAACTTCCCCCCTACCCCCTACCCCCGCCCCGCGTCCCAACAATCAGCCAAGCTTGCCTCAAGACGCAAGCATTCCTCGCCCTTCCCCGTCCACGGCCCCCCGCTGCTTCCCATCCGTCTCAGGACTCTCCGCCGTGCCGTTATGCATCGAAATGCGAAGACAGTTGCTAACGCGAAGAAATTCCCAAGCCACAAACTCCCCACGGCCCCTGCAGCGTCCCAAGGACAAAACAAGCCGGGAGATTCTCCTCACCCATCTCCACTCACCGCCGCTTGCCCTCACCAACGAGCCCAGGAATCCCCACCGTGCTGTTGTACATCGTAAACGGGCGAAGAAAGTTCTAAACCGCAAAATCCGCCAAGGTAAAAACTCCCCACGCCCCCTCAAGCGTCCCCGCAACAAAAATGAAAGCACGGATCTCCTCACCCCTCTCCGTTCACGGCCGCCCGCTCCTCCGCGTCCGGCCCGGGGATCGTCACCGTCTCGTTGTACATGGAGAACGCGAAAGTGCGATCGACATCTATCGACCCCCCGGCCGCCGTGGGCGTCGTCGACTTGTGCTCCACCCGCAGCACTAGCCCCCTGTCACGCCCCACCCAGTACCAGGACACCGAGGAGCTGCTGTTCTTGGCGTCCTCGGGCAGCGGCATGGCGTCCGATCCGTTGAACGCGCGCTGCAGCTCGTTGGCCACCTCCCCGGCCTGCGCCCCCTTGGGGCGGGTCCTCCATTTCACCCACACCACCCTCGACTCCTCCCCATCGATTTCGGCCGCATCCAACTCGATCACCTCCTCCACGGCCGAGGACTTGAACACGCTTGCGTCCAGGCTGAAATAGGGCTCGGTTATGCCGGCAAAGCTGGTGTCTCCCTCGTCCTTGAAGACCGTGGCCATCTGCCAGTCGCTGGGCAGCACAGCACCCAATACCGCCGGCACGACCGACGAATACCTCAGCCACGCGTCGGCCTCATCAAGCCCGAGGGTGGAAACCTCGAGCACCCAGCCGAAAGACACATTTCTCTGATCCTCCCCCGTGCCTTGCACCCCCTGGATCGTCTGGTTGAGCAGCAGGTAGCCGTCGGTGCCGCCGGGCGGGTCCGGCCGATCGGCCCGGCGCGTCTCGCCCTTTTGCGTGATCACTGACACCACGACCAATTTCCCGCCCACGCGGGCGCTCACGGCCGAAGTCGCATCGATGGATGCCACCCACGATGGCTGGGAGCTAGAAGCATTCACGGACCCCTGGAGAAATTCCAGGATCTGAATCTCGGGCTCCGTCAGGGCGTCCTGCGCACGGGCCAACGGGCTGGCGACGAGCAGCAGCGTGGAGAGGATGAAGCCGATTGCGTGTGCTGGCCTCCGCGACTGACGGCCAATGGGCGTGGCCATGGCGCGCTGGCCAGCGCAGGGATGCTGGGGGAGGTTTGGCGGGGCGGCGGGCGGTGGGTTGGCACGGGGGAGAGAGCGGGCTGGGCGCCTGTTAAGAGGGCTGTGGCGTTGGGCGCAAGCCCAAGTCGAGAGTTGGGTGTGAGAAGGGTGCGTGCGATCTCATCGTGTGACATTGGGTCTGATTGCCCAGTACATCGGGGCCCGGTCTTGCGGCGCGAGGCTGGGCCAGCTCGAACTCCGCTTCGGAGCAGAGGGCGCACGGGGGCAGTGGTAAGGAGGTTCCCAGTCGGATGGCTGGGAAGAGAGCCGCCAGCTTCGGGGGAGTTTCCGGTGCTGCGATGCGGCGCGATTCGTTGCGTTATGGACCGCACAACGGGCCACATCGTGTCCTCCGACTCGGTGAACTTCACCGGTCTTCTCGGGCCTTTTAAGACACTTCCGATCGTGCGATGGCAAGAGATTGGCCATTTGCCACAGCACCGTTCGTGGCGTGTCAATTTGAATCGTGCTGAAGTGCTGAAATTCTTGTACCAATTGTGCAAAAAACGCATTGAAATAGACCATTTCTCAAGTGTGTGCATTGGTGGCTTGTACACACCAGAGATGCAGTGGTTAACGGCCCCGACATATTTGCCAGAACGTGACAAAATAAGCCCTTCCACTATTTTGGCTATGGTAATGCTTCTTGCCAAGTGCACCTAACAGATGTGTGTAAGTGTGGCTCAATATACTGAACTGTACAGTCTGGCTATAAGCACAACACTAGAGGGCATAGTCAATTCCACTTTTACTTCCGTGCACCCTGGAGGACCCCACAAGCTGCCGGAGAAGCCAAATATAGCCAAAGGAATAGAAAGAGACGCAATTTTCGGAGCCGTAGGGGGTGAAAGTGCGGGGGTCAGGAAGCATTTGCTCATCGTACACAGTTCGGAGTAGTACACAGGAATCGCCCAGTTCAACGCACGGCACGTCCGTTCAATCCTCCCCCCCGCCATTCCCATCTCGTCAGCCTGCCACAGAGCTGAAGCATATTGCCAATATGTTCAACCAATGGTTGAAAGGCTGGTCATCTCAGACTCGCCATTCGACTATCTTTCCCTGACATCGCCTTTCTCCCCTGCCGCTGCCCCCCTGAAAAACAAACGCAGGCGATCAGGGAAATGCCCAATCCAGGGATTAGGGAGGGATCAAGAATTAGGGAGCACGGATTCGATGCTCCGCTGATCACTATGTGGCTCAAGGCTCACGAAAATGACGCGCACAGGGAGTCCATCAGCAAACAGCAGCAGGGCGGGGCTGATTTCTGTTGTTTCTTGCCCACTACGCCCCAGCCGCCGGCACGCAAATTGCATCAACGCATCTATAACACTCACAGCATTTCGGCCAGCTCGAGGTCCCCAGTTGCCCTTGCGAGCGCTGCCGGCCCTTGTCCGCTCTGCAATGAAAACCAGAGAATCAGGACCCAATACATATGCGTTAAGTGTGGCGTAACGCATCATACAACGCCTTGCACCGGACAATGCTGCGCCGAACAGGTTCCATGGCAGATTGAGCTGTGAGCCCATTCACGTGCCAGGCCAGCGAGCTGCGATCCAATGACGTCATAACCAGCCGTTCCCTAAACAGAAAATTGCCCGGACAACTTCCAGTGTTCAATGGGCTGATGAGCGAACTGCAGAGCTCGCAGCTGCCGAACATGCAGCACAATTCGCGTGCGACCTGGCGCAAGGCTATTGGCTTGGCATTGCGAGCTTCGGCGTTTTGGGGAACCGGCGATCATGCGTGACAAGGGGCGACATTTCGCAGAATTTCCTTTCATTGCACCATGTTCGTCTTTGAGCGTAAACTAACGAGTTCTTTGTCACCTTGCTCGATTCAGTAGCTGGAAATCGGGGGCCATCACACCATCATTTTCCGCGCTGCTTATAGCTGGGCCTGGTGCCAGGCCCAAGTAGTGGTACCTGTGTCACTACCCTGCCCAGTCTTGCAATTCGCAAAATATGGGACATCGCTGCGCATTACTATGAAAAGACCGTGTGGCCGCCTCAAGGTGATTTCCACTGGTGTGCGGAAAGAGCAGTTTTCCTTCCGTACCAGTGCCTGCGTCCTGCAATTGGCGCCAATTTCGTAACAATCAAATCTGCACGTGTTGATCGGTCCCAGCAGTCACACCATGGCGTTGCAGGCAACACACCGTAGCATATTATGCCCTTCCGCATTGCAACGCAACGTTTGGTCTTTTTACGTGGAGCGACGCTACAAAAGTAAAGCTGCCAGGAAAATGTGACATAGCCCCAGCCGCGACGCAAGGCTCTCTGGAGTGCTCGTGGCGTCTAGTGGCCCCAGATGCGTAAGTCGGTGCAGAGGGAAGCCCACATTTGAGGCCATTCGAACTGACCGGAGCCGCCGTTCCGGCTGTGAACATGATGCGGAGCCCCCATAGTTACTGCATGTTGAAAACATGCAGAGCAAAAGCAGTAACGCTAAAGTTCCAAAAGGCGAAACGGTTGGATATGCTACGGTATCACAGCTACTCCATTCAGTGTTGCTGACAAGCGGTGTCAATAATGCACTTGATCTGCCAAAGAGGGTTTAAGGGTGATCTTAGTATTGTAACACCATATCGACTAGCTTTCTTGGAGGGCAAAATCTTTGAAGCAGGTGAGCACCTTGTCTACGACGTCCGCTCGTGCTCCCCCCTTGAGCAGCAAATCCACAATCGCCTTTGTCCCCTTTTTGGCCGCCACAATCAGAGGGGTCTCACCTGCCTGCAAACAACTTCCGAGCATCAAACACGGCTGCTTGCAGACAGAAAAGGGTGCAGATGCTGCATGTGCGATCCCGTGCAATGCAGCATCATCACATCCACAGCTTCCATATCATCGACGTGTGTCGCATAAGAAGAATGTGGCAATGGTTGATACAAGATATGGGCAGCGACAATGTAGATTCAGATAGACATCTGCTTGGCAATTATTGCTAACCCGCTCACAAGTGCAAAGTTCCAGTTGCAACCTCGCAACAGCCGGAAGAAAGATATGTTGGGCGAGAACCATGGCAGGCTAAACAAGGGGAAAGGAGGGACGCAAGTGGGACTTGGCATCCCAGGTGGTATTGCCATGAAGTCCAGATGGAGCGCCTCCCGTGCCCACAACTGTACAACCAATCTGTTTCCTTCAAGGCAGTTTACATTGCTTAATCTGGTTATAGTTCCTGGGGCGCGTTTCAAGAAGTGAACTAGTTCCAGGACAATCATGGGACATATGCCACACTGATCCTTGTGAACGCATTTGCAGAAAGCGCTATACTGAAAGGCGAGCATAGCTACATGTCCCCTAGCTGCATAGAGATCGAAAAGGGCATTGAACACTCCCGGGGTTTGTTTCAGGGAGGCCGCCCCTGTTTCATGTATTTTGCCAGGCAAGGTCTCTACACAGTCCCACGATGAACTAGGCTCAGGCGTTGAACAGTTCAGTCTGCAATGTGACCGACTGTTCAGGTGCTATTGCCACTCCCAGTAATAGTGATTCTCGATACCCAAACCATTCAAAAGTGCACAAACGGATGCTTCCAGAGAGTTGTACACATGCTCCCAAACATTCAGCAAGAAGATGAGAATCTGCAAAGAGATCGAGCAATACTCTGTCGAAGACAATCTGTACTCAATCAGCTGCAGCAGCTTGCCTGCCAACATGCTTGTTCAGGTTGCAGCATCAAATGTGCACTAGCAACAACAGCTTCAACATCAACCATCAAATTTGGGAGACTCATTCAATGGTAAGGAGTTTGCTAAAATCAACAAACGATAAGGCAGATCGGCTGCATGGTAGATTCTGTGGGGAACTTCACGCCAGAGCAAGGACCAGGCTGCATGTGACAAGCTCTTGTGCATAGACCCACCTGGCTCAGCGCATCAACAGATGCATGTCTGTCAAGGAGAAAATGCACGGTGGTTGTGTGCCCATACTGCGTGGCCATGTGGAGCGGCGTGTGGCCATCCTGGAAGGTTATCAAAGCATATGCCAGGCTGTTAGTAAAAACATGCCAGTCATATACCCCACCCTGCATAAAAAAGCGACCCAAATCCGACGGACCTTGGTGCACAGCAAAAGAACCTACAGTGAATAGAACCCAATGCCTATGGCAACCTGAGCTAGAGTAAACCAATAAACAGCGGGCTGCTGGCACAAATAAATGAATCAGTTTTGTGATTGGCAGACGCTGCTGGCTACAGATGCACCTCAGTAAAGTGCAGGAACAAGCTGTATGGGACAAGAAGGCAGCGTAACAGCCCACCTGGTCTGCAGCATCGACAGATGCATCCGCATCAAGGAGCAGCTCCACAGTGTCCATGTATCCATACTGTGCTGCCCAATGGAGTGCTGTACAGCCATTCTGAAAGGCGAATACACAGTGCAAGGCTGTAAGTAACGCCATCTTGGTCACTCTGCCAGAAGCAGGCAAACATGAAGCACAACATGATGGGCTGTGCTGTACTGCAAACAGAGCAAGGAACCAGCGCTGCACAGAGTGCACCTTTGACAACCTTCACCACACAAGTCCATCCCATGTTCACAGCTTCTGCTGCACAAGCAATATACCGGGTCTTTCTGTGTGCTCGATAAAGCTGGCCACCTCTGGACTTCAAAACAGGGGATAAATAAGGCTGAACGAACAAAATGGCCGTGTGCTGACACACCTGGCTCAGCGCATCTACAGATGCACCTTTGTTCAGGAGAAACTCCACAGTGGCAGTGTGTCCGAACTGCGCCGCTCTGTGGTGCGGCATGTGGCTATCCTGAAAGGCAAATGCACATTGTGGTGCTGTCAGTGTCAAAATCTCAGTTGCTCCCACCCTGTGCAAACATTCAGCACCACAAGACACACTCTGATGCAGAGTAAATACAGGCAGCAATCATAGTTAAAAGAATGCCTTGGCAACCTGAGCCACAGAAGCCAATGGAATGGTCAGGCACATGCTGCCACAACTACTGAAACAATTTTCCTCACTGACAGACGTTTTATGGCTATGCATGCACTTAACAACTCTACAAATCATCACTCAACAAATTGTAGTTGTGATATGTACTTTCTGCAATACATATCAGCAACATCATGTGAAAAAAAGGCGATGAACGGACACACCTGATCCACCGCATCGACAGAAGCGCCTCTGTCCAGCAGTAGCTCCACAACGGCTGTGTGACCACCCTCTGCTGCCCAATGGAGCGGTGTGTAGCCAGCCTGGAGGGGTGTTTGCACATTGCCAGGCACTCAGTAAAGACACCTCCATGGGTCCATCTGCGTAGTTACAAGATGCAGCGCTACGGTACAGACTGTCGCGCACAAGAAACACTGCCAGCAATCGTAAAACACAAAGAGTATCTTTTGCAACTCAAGCACAAATGCTCCATGGTTACAGACTCAAATGGACACTATTGACGATCAATTAGGCACCAGCAGGTTAGACACTAGGACACAGGAATGAGGGGAACATGACTCACTGGAAGAGCATAAAGCAGTTGAGAGCGTTTGCATAGGAAACATTCAGGTTGAAATGGGACCTGAGCACACAAAGCATAGGCAGGATAGCATGTGCGTCAGATTCCTGACACATCACAATATAGGGTGTCCTGCACAGCACACAAATTACAATCACGTTTGTTGCTGAATGCTCATGCGGCATGGCTGTGATATTGCAACCATACAAAAGCTGCAGCTGTGAGGGGAAGTTCCCAACCCATTTGAGCACCCCAATTCTGGCCAATATGCTGAAGGCAGCAACCATGTGATGCTCTAGTTCGGGAATGCCCGCCGATTGGGTTTTCTTGGCAGAAGCAGGACACTGCAAGGCCTAGATCGCCAAGCAGGTAGCAGTCCTCTGGGCATGCTCCAGTTCTCCTTCAGCGAATATTTTCCGGCACAAGAGGCAGAAAGTAGGTGGCCATCTTGTGCCCCTGGCGCAGATGCTGCCACAGTAAATGAACCAGTTTGCTGCTTCATGGTTTCTGTTGGCCATTTGTGTACTTCCAAGAAAGGGAAAAAGTGCTCCATGAGATGGAAAGGCTGTCTGATGACCCACCTGGCTTGGAATATCGACAGATGCTCCTCTTTCAAGGAGCAATTCCACACTGGCTGCATGTCCATATTGTACCGCCCTATGGAGTGCCGTGCAGCCATCCTAATAGGCACATGCACATCATCAGGCCGTCAGTACAGACGCCCCTGTCACTTTGCTCGCCATTTGCAAACATGCAACACAATAAGACGAGCTCTGCACACATTGCCAGGAGCCAAGGAAACGAGCAAATTGCCTTGGCCAACAGGAGCCACCAGATGCCCAGCAATGGTCATAGGCATGCTGTCACTAACAAATGAACCAGTCTTGGAAGTTTGAAAGACTCTGTTGCTCACTTACGCAAATGAAAGTGGGAAGACCGGCTGACCCCATAAGACTGCAAGAGACAATATGGGTGTGCATTGACCCACCTTGTCCATCGTATCAACAGACGCATTTCTGTCTAGAAGCAGCTCCACCGTGGCTGCGTGGCCCCCCTGAGCCGCCCGATGGAGTGATGTGCAGCCATGCTGAAAGGCAAAGCACATTTCTAGACTGTAAGCTAGAAAGTAGCTCTGCCCGCACACGCAAACATGTGCACAGCACAGCAAGGCACAGTCTTGTGAACAGCAAGCAACGCCAACAGCCAACACAACACATAGAGTGTGTTTACCAACGTGAGGTGCAGAAGCCCACTCAATGATCAAGTGCCTGCTGCTACAAGCAAATGAATCAGCCGTCCTGCTTGACAGACTCTGTGGGCTACCCATGCAGTTCAGAACAGGCCAAATGAAGGCTGTTACGAGACACACCTGGTCCTGCAAATCGGCAGATGCACGTCTGTCTAGCAGTAACTCCACAACGGCTGTGTGTCCATACTGCCCTGCCCAATGGAGCGGCGTGTAGCCAGTCTGTGCAACAAATGCACAATTTTACCACGATGTCAGTCAAGACCTCAGTCACTCTGCCTACCCCCTAAACATAAACAGCATGCAGCACAAGAGAGACTGTGGCGCACAGCAGATCAAGCTACTAGTAACAAAACTGCATGAGGTCGCCTGTGAAACTGCAAGCTGCAGCAGCCCAAATCAATGGTTAGTTGCTGCCACGCATACATGAACCAGTTTTGCTGCTTGATAGACTCTGTTGGCTACTGTGTGCTTCAGAACATGGCCACCATGGCTATGCATTTACCCACCCGAATAGGAATGTTGACAGGTGCTCCCCTGTGCAGCAACAGCTCCACGGTGGCTGTGTGTCCATATTGTGCCGCCCTATGGAGTGGCATGTATCCATCCTGAAGGCAAGTGTGCATTGTCAGGCTGTCAGTTAAACGTACCCCAGTCACTGTGCCTGCCCTGTGCGGACATGGAGCAGGAGAAGGGCTGTGGTGCACAGCAGACAAGGCCAGAAAGGGTGCCAGTTGCAACATGAGCTGCAAAGTGCATTCAATGGTCATGTGCGCACGTTGTGTTCAATTAGGAGCATGAAACACTTTCCTGCAGCCTTCTGAAAACTTTTTCAAGTGCTTAGTTTAGATCAGCAGTTGACAGGATTCAGACCATAGCAGCTAGTGAGCATTGCAATGAGGTGCAACATGCCACGCTGATCAGTAGTTTGGCAACTTTGTCTTGCTTTGTGGGGCATTCTTGGGCGATCTGAGACAGCTGCAACCACCACCGGAGCTGTGTTTTAGGAGACCTGAACAGACCTGGGCATAATCTTGTGCATTGGTTTCCATAACTGCATTGGCGGATGCCATGGCTTCACACGATGATGCATCTGTGCGAAGAATGAACAACAACAGCAACAGCCGCAGCAGCAACAGGAACACAGGTCGAATGTACAACACACAGCACTGCATGCATTACATACTACACTACATACACTATGTACACTACATACTGCACTATGTACACAACATACTACACCACATACACTACTTACTTGTCACACCATGACAAAGCAAACACATGCACCTAGCTGGTGATAATGGGCAATGAAAGCAATCACAATGTGATGCCTCCAAAGTATGGTAGTGTCCATAATGGTAGTGTCCACTCTATAATGGAGTCCGTATATGGATAGTGTCCATAATGGTGTCTATAATATAAAGATTGTCCATAATTGACTCAATAATGGAGTCCACATCCATATGGATCCATAATGTCCACTCCACAATGGTAGTGTCCACCAAACTGTCTGGAACAAACTGGCATTCCAGGGTAGAGCGTATGCTTCCACAAGGAAAAAGACCGTTTTGATGCTTGGTAGACATTGTTGGCTGACTGTGCGATTCAAAGTAGGGGAGAAACAAGTTTGTGTGATCCAAAATACTGTACATGGACTCACATGGCTCAGTGCCTCGACGGATGCACATCTGTCCAGGAGCACCTCCACTGTGCCTTTGTGTCCGCCCTGTGCTGCCCAATGGAGCGGTGTAGAGCCAGCCTGAAAAGCAGTTATTGCACAATACTGGGCGGTCAGTACTGACACGGCAGACACTCTGCCTGCACTGTGCGAACATGCAGCACACAGAGAAGCACTGTGGTGAACGTCAGGCAATGCCAGCATTCACCGAAGCGCACAGAATGCCTTGGTCAACACGAGGTGCACAAGACCATTCGATGAATGGGAACATGCGTGTGGCAAAAGAACCAGCATCTGTTTTTGATACATTTTGCAGACTACCTCTGCACTTCAAACCATGGTGGGAACAAGGTAGTACAAGGCGACAAGGCCATGCCTCCACCTACCTGATCTACATCATCGACAGATGCACCTCTGTCTAGGAGCAGTTCCACTGTGGCACTGTGTCCGCCTTGTGCCGCCCAATGAAGCGGTGTGTAGCCAGCCTGAAAGGCAGATGGCAGGTGCATATCGCCAGGTTGTCAATAAACAAACATCTGTCACTCAGCAGCAAAACATGGAAATGTGAAAACATGCAGCACAATGAGACAGACTGTGGCGTGCAGTGGACAACAGCAGCAAACAATCAATCAGAGTGCCTTTGGCAACAAGCCTCGCTAAAGCCCAAACCGATTTCCAGCACATGTTGCCAAAGTACAGTTGAACCGCTTCTGCTGCTCTGCAGTCTCCATTGTCTGCCTGTGCATTTCAGTGCAACAGTGTAAGAACAAAGCTGCAGGAGAACAAAGGTTGTGCACTAACCCACCTGGTCCATGACGTACACAGATGCACCTCTGTCAAGGAGTAATTCCACAGTGGCCGTGTGTCCACCTTGCGAAGCCCAAAGGAGGGGAGTGTAGCCATCCTTAAGTTGAGCACATTATTGGCTGTCAGTGAAGACACAGCAGTTACTCTGCCCAGCTCATGTGAATGTGCAGCACAACAAGACAGACAGTGGTGAACAAAACTGAAGTCAGGAATCAACAAAACACTCGCAGAGTGCCTGTGGCGAAATGAGTCACAGAAGGTCTTCCAATGGACAGGTAAATGCTGCCATCCCTGCATGAACCAGTTGGCTATGTGACAGAATCTGTTGGCTACCTCTGTGCTTCAAAACATGGTGAGAACAAGGTTGCCTGAGATACAAAGGATGTGCGTCGACCCACCTGGTCCACAGCATCAACAGATGCTCGCCTGTCAAGGAGTAGCACCACAACGCTTCTGTGCCCACCCTGTGCTGCCCTATGCAGTGGTGTGTAGCCAAAAACCTGAAAGGGAATGCCCATTACATTTCTCTCAGCAAGGCCACCTCAGTCTCACTGCCCATCCCTTGCAACAATGCATCACAGCAAGCGGGGCCGTGTTGCACAGTAGGCAACACCAGCAATCAATGAGTCACAAAGAGTATGTTTGACAACACAAGTTGCAGCAGCCAATGCAGTGGTCAGCTGCTTGATACCAGAAACCAATAAACCAGCTGTGCTGCTTGATAGACTCTGTTGGCTACCAGCACACTTCAAAACAGGGCAAGCGCAATGTTGTATGAGACGAAAAATCCATGCATTCACCCACCTGGTCCATGGCATCGACAGGTGCATCTCTGTCAAGGAGCAGCTCTGCACTGGCTGAGTGCTCATACTGTGCCGCTCTGTGGAGTGGCGTGTAGCCAAACTGGAAGGTAAATATGCATTACCAAGCTGTTAGAAAATGCAACTCAGTTGCTCTGCTCACACCATGCTTCATGCAGCACAACAAGGGCTGTGGTGCCCAGTGAACAATGCAAGCAACCAATGCAAGACACTGGACAACATAAGCAACAGAAGCCCATTTTGTGGTCAGACAGATGCTACCACAAAATTAATGAACCAGCCTTACTGTTTGGCAGATTCTGTTGGCTACCTGCGCTTGTCAAATAAGCACAAGAACAGAGTGTAAGGAAACAAAACGGCTGTGTGTTAATCCACCTGGTCTGCAGCATCAACAGATGCATCTCTGCTCAGGAGCAGCTCCGCCGTGGCCGTGTGTCCATACTGCACTGCCCAATGGAGAGGTGTGCAGCCACTCTGAAAGGCAAATCAAACAGTGCAAGTCTGTAAGTAAGACACCTCAGTCACCGTGCCTGAACAAGTGAGCATGCACCGCATCAAGACAATTGTCATGCACGACCAACAATACCCACAACCAACAAAACACACAGAGCGCTTGCGGCTACACAAGCAGGAGAAGCCCATTTACTAGTCAGGCATAAGCAGCCACAAACGTATGAGCCACTATTGCAGTTTGACAAATTCTGTTGGATTCCTGTACATTTCAAAACAGGGCGAGAACATGGCGGTACGAGGCTACAAGGTGTTGCACTAGCTCACCTGGTCCACTGCATCGACAGATGCGCCCGCATCCAGGATCAACTCCACTACAGCTGTATGCCCACCCTGTGCCGCCCTATGGAGGGGCGTGTAGCCACACTGGATGGTGAATACACATCAAAATGCCGTGAGTAAACACCTTGGTTACCATGCTTCAGCTGTCCAAACATGCACCACAACAAGGCAGACTGCACCACACAGTAAACAACAGCAGGAACAAACGATCACACTGTGCGCCATTGGCAACACGAGATGCAGCAGCACATTCAAAGGCCAGGTGCACGTGACACAGATAGTGCCTTGTCTGAAATGACTCCAGATGGGGTCCGCTGCTTCCATGCAGTTGCTGCCAAGGGTACTGCCAGTGGTTAAAGATTGCTTTTGTTGGCCCCTTTTCCTGGTTCTTGTATACTTGTGCATAATGAGCCGCGCTGCACAGACTGAAACCCTTCTATGGAATCCTTTCAGGAAAATTGGACTCTGACAGAAACCAGCCAAAGCTAAGCATAGAAAAACATGCAGCCTCCATGTCTTTGTTTGCTATATCATCCTTCCACCCGAAGAACAACTGCCTTTTCCACATTCGCCTTGAGAGGCAAAGTGCTGCTTTCAACAAAACAGAAGCGTGCCGTGCAGTGGCACCTATTGTTGATCAAGAACTCTAGCAGCAGCCCTTTTCCAGTAGTAGTTTTCCATGGAAGATTATGACGAAAACCATGAGCAACAGGAAGAGCATGAAACAGAGGGCAGCACGATTGGGAAGAACACTGCAGTCACAGGTGCCACATGGGGAGAATCGTTAGTCTAACAGAGCAGCAGCATCCAAACTAGATTACCAAAACTAATCCATGGTTCACTGGTGATATTGTTGAGAACAAAGTTCAACACATATTCCAAGCAGATCGTTAACTCAGTTCAAGTAAACAATCAGTGCAGCCCAATCGGAGTGGCATGTCACAGTTCACAACATCTGGGGAACTTCAATGCGTTCTTCAAGGTTCTTTCCAGAAACTTACACTGCTCTGAATGTTCCCACTGCTTTCTCCAAGATGAAATTTCACCATCTCTGTCAGGCCCAATGCTGCCGCCCAGTGAAGAGGCGTATCTCTTTCCTGTGCAACCATACTTCTGTCCGCTGATCCAGCATATGCGCCACGCGGAAATATTGGTATGCACAACTGCATACAGAAGATTGGTGCCCATTGCCGCTAACCCCAAAAGTCACAAACGAATTCCATCAATGGTTAGCAGGCCACACCAAATTGACTACAGCACCTCAAATGGAACACTTCCAGCAAATCACACAGCTTTGCGCCACCCACCTCGTACTGTGTGGATGAATATTCCTCGGTGGGCTCACACTCCAGCGACTCCAAAGACATCTCATGGTCCTGCAATTTCTCACTCATGCTGGTTGGCAGTGTCCAGTCATTACGCACACCCAACACCTCCAACTGCTGTAGTTCCGTGACAACTTCTGGGAAAGCCATGTCGTAATTATCCTGAAGGCGCAATACTCTGAGCTCAGGGCACCCATCAGCAAGACCCTGAGGCAGGCATTTCAGCTTGCTGCATCCTTGGACATCAAGTTCTGTCAAGTTCCCAAGGAGGGTCACCGCAATGGGCAATTCCATGAGACTTTCGCATCCGTGCAATAGCATCACCTCCAATTGTACCAACTGCCCAATGCTGGATGGCAAGGAGGTCAGCTGCCAGCAACCATCCAAATCTAAAGCTGTCAAACTGGTCAGCTCCCCCAAACTGGAAGGCAAGAATCTCAATCCGAAACACCTGCTCAAATCTAATAAGGCCAAATTCTGCAAATTCCCCTCATCAATTGGCAAGAACTGTGCAATTCCACAGCCGGGCATAAGTAGCTTTGTTAAATTTGACAGCCTCCCCATGGACTTCGGCAGTTCGCAGATGTGCCGACATCTCCGCATGGACAAAACTGTGAGTTGTGCCAAATCACCAATTTCATTTGGCAGGCATGACAACTCTTCGCAATCATCCAACCGCAGCACCCTTGCAGATTGCAGGCATGCAACCTGTGCGGGCAGATTGACAATTCCCGAAGATGTCAAATCGAGCACCACCAAGTTTGCTGTCAGTAGGGATGAGGGCAGTTCCAACATCTTTGCATTCCTTAGCACAAGGGTCTGCAGCTCGGGCATTTCCAGCTTTTGCAGGTCCAGCTGTCGGTCCTCCCCAATGCTGTGTGTTGCAAAGAACTTGGTTGCAGACAGGATCTGGCTTTTGAGGCCCAATTTCTTGAGGTGTGAAGACACCACGCGGTCGCGCTGCTCAATGGGCCGCCCAGCAATCAGTTTCAAAGCACTGTCGCGCACCACATCATGCAGGCGGCACGTCACAAAACCAGCAGATTGGAACTCAAACACATCCATTTGATGCTTTCCTGTGCGGATGATCAACGACCTTTGTGCCAATTCCTCGAGCACATCGTAAGCTTCATCAGCGCTAAAGTCATCACAAGCCTGCATATCCACCACATCGCACTCTCTTGCTTCATGGTCTTCAGGCAGCATCGCCAAGTCAAGCAACACTGCTCGATGGCGGTCTTCAAGAGAATCGAAGCTCATGGCGAAAACTCTGTCAAACACGCCCTTGGACGCCACTCCATCCGATTTTATGCCCTCGACTGCCCTCCTCCATTTTTTCTTTTCCCATGGTGTGGGTATAGATCCAGCCCCTTCTCCTGTGTTGAAGCCCTTCGCTTCTGCCGCCATGACCTTCAGTGCAAGGGGGAGACCACCGCATTCTCTCACGATGTCCTTCACATGTGGAGCTCGCCATTTCAAGGGCTGCCCACTTGCAAACGCATGCTTGCAAAACAGCTCCATGGACTCGTCCGCATTGAGCGCGACTGCTGCATAGCACCTTGCCCCCACACACGTTCCCACTTCCTTATTTCGCGAAGTGATAACGACTCGGCTCTTTGCAGACACAACATCGAAGTGCGCAATGTCCGTTTCGTCCCACAAATCATCAAGAACAATGAGCACAACCTCGTCCTTCAATGCAGCCTGCAGTCTCAGCCTGCCATTTTCGGCGTTGGTGAACTGCACGTTGTGTTCATGGCCCACAATCGCATCCCAAATCTGCTTTTGGCACTGCACAATGTTGGGATTCTGTGATATAGTCACAAAAGCGCGCTTCTTGAACTCATTTTGCACTATGGGATCACCAACAAGAGCTCTTGCAAGTGTGGTCTTCCCAATGCCCCCCATCCCCCAAACAACCACATAACTGGCCTCATTTTGAAACAGCATGTTTCTTACAGCGCACAACTGCCCCTCCAGAGCAACTGCATCTGGGGCAGTGGGAATGTAGGAGGGTGCGCAGTGCTTCTTTCGCAGAAGACTTGTCTGAGCAAGAATCTTTCGCTGATTTGCCAATATCTCCTCCTGGTTTTTGCGCTCGAGACTTTTCTGAGCAAGAAGCTTTTGCTGATTTGCCAGCAGTCGCTCCTGATTTTCGAGACCTGCGCATCAAAAACAAGAAGTGCCCTTTGAGATAACACCATTATCACAAAAGCATATATCTTCTAATTCTGTGTTCCGATGCTGAAAGAAAGTACGTTGTGCCAAACACACAATCTGGAACACACGTCAGGATGAAAGACAAGAGCGAACCCAGCAAGAGTGCTTTTTCGTCATCTTGTTGGATCAATGAGATCCTGGATAGATGTTTCAAACAAAGAGTTATATGATGGAAATATGATGGAGCAAAATGGAGAAACCTCGCCCACATCGCAGTTGTTGTGAAGAGGATTTGTCACTGGACTTGCATTGAGGCATGTTCTTGATGTTAAGAATTCAACAAGAGCATGAGTAGTCCATGGCGACAGGCCCACTTTATGATGATGCACTTCAACTACAGCTTGGGGCACGTACTTGGTACCTGAGTAATTAACAATGCATTCAACTTCTGCCCTGATTGTCTTAGACACAAATGCAAGTGGTGGGTGGTCCCGACTCATAATGGTACCTGAGTCCCAAGGCCAGACGCAAAATTTCCTGCACCAATCACATGGATACTAACCATCCTGAGTATTCGGGCAAGAACAAAGAATGCTTGCCAAACAGCTACCTCACATGCAGGCTTTGATCTCCCTGTTGCCAGGCCCGCCCTATGATTTTGGCACTCAGCCCCAGCCACCAGTTACAGGGATTTTCATTACTCGGGCATGCATAACTGGGTATTGGCAGTACTCGTGCAGCCTGGGTACTGAATCTTCTGGAAATCAGGGTGTACTGTTGTCTGAAAACATGGACACAGGTTTTCAGAGAGAAATATCAGTTGTGCACAAATTCTTGTAAATGACTTCACATACTCAAAGTGGGACACATTATCAAACAGTTTATCATGGGATAAACTGGAACAGAACGAACACCAGGTTCGCCCAGAGAATGGCAACATTTGAGAATTATGTTGAAGGCTGGAGCAACACAAATTGGGAGCTGCTTCTCAAGGGCTAATAAATCAGCATTCACTGCTGTTCTAGTCAACAACTAATGAAACATACTTGAGACCACAATCGGCTACACAATCGGCTACAAAATGGGAAAAAATGCATGACATTCTGAATTGCGACCTTATCCTCTTTCAGCACACATGTCTCCTGCAACATGTCCCACTACAGGACTGTGCATTGTTGGAATCACAAGTATGGTTCAAATTGCTGGGAACTACTTCTTTCCATCCAAAACTGCAAGTCAACTGGTTCCGACAGCTGCTGAAATAGTGCAAAGGAACACATACCTGACATCTCGAGGTTTTCGATGTTGTCGATTTTGAGGGTGTTGAGACGGTCTTGACATTGCTTCAGCACATCCAGCACAGCTGATGGCCCTTCGCCCATCTTCAACATGGCCTGCTTTATCCGCGTACCTGTGGACCTGTGTTCATGGCTCTCAAGCATACGGGCAGCACGTTCGATCATCCACAGCACTTCTGAAAGCCCCTGTTCATACTCTTCATCTTTCACCTTCATAGCTCTGCACAGTGTCTTAATCGTCAGCTTTGCCACCTCTTCCAGCAGTGATTTTGCTGGGCGAAGCTCTTCAGCGTCAGAAATGTCTCGGTGCACCACTTCCATTGCAAAACCCAGTAGTGATAGAGCAGGCCCAGCAATGGGCAGAGTGCTCAGCACCTCCCTGGTGAATTCGGCAACCTCGCCCAACACTTTCACCATCTCCTGAGAGGCTTGCAATCGATCGAGACGGACAGGTACTGTCATTTCGTTGCATGCATTGACATTCTGCAACAGTTCCTGCTCCCAGGCTGTTCGATCTTGAAGCAGCTCATGCCATGAACACACCCGTCGCTTCAGCGCAGACACCCAACACGCTGCTTCAGCAGGCGATTCAGCTTTGAACACGTGGCAGCCTCCGTCAGATTCCACAAACCACTCGGCCTCCCCTTTGCCCAATCCCACCACAGCCTGCCCCCTCGCCAATTCGATGCGATCCCCTTTCCTCCACGCTGCTAAATTTGTAGGGCATTCCTTCCCCGATGGAGCAGCGATCAGCCACAAGTCGACTCGAACCAACAGATGAACAGGCTCCCAGCAACCCGATCCCATTGCCGCTTTCTTCCGTCTCAGGACCTGGCCTGCGGTGGCAGCCATCAGCCTGCACAGCACTGCAGGGCTGGCCTCTTGAGGTTCCGCAACCTTGTCTCCGCCTGATGTGGCCATCTCTCCTCCTTCCGACAGAGCTGCAGTAAGGGATGTGTCTAGGAGGATTTGTTAACCTGCCACGCCATCAATACATGAAAAAACGGATGCACTGGGGGACTGCTTTCTTGTTGAGCTTGGCATAAGAAAGTGTCACAGCAAGGCCACAGCCCGATGCCATTGCCAACTCACTCATCTGCTGTGTCCGAATGCATCTGCACATCCTGAGAAAACAGTATCCGTCTCTAACGTCTTGCGAGCATCCTGACTTATCAACGCGGCCGAATGCAGTGAACAGACTTTCGCGGCCAATCACTGCTGGAGCGGATGTGGACTGGATCATTTCCCAATGGGGACAAGCGTCGTGAATGGATTTGCGCAGTGAACCATTGCTGGGTAGGATGGGGAGGTAGGACAAGGCGTCTCAAAATCCACGACATCAAGACGCAACAGACTGGGCACAAGCCCGCCGACAGAAACTTGGCTGGCAAGGATCCGTTCAAACCACATCGCTTTGCACGCTCTTGTTCGGTGGCACAAGGCACAAAAAGCTTGTAACAGGACGGGGAGGCGCCTGGACACTGAAATGTGATGTAATATTCTGGAATCAACAAACAAGGGCTCCATTCAAGCCCCAACGGGATCGCGGTGCGGCAGGTGTGACAGTCTCGCCGAAGGGGCCCACAGAACGACGAGGGCATGAGATCAGGCACAACGCCAGCATGAATAAGCCCCTCCCGCGCCCTTACGAAAATCCCACAGAGATGGCGCCACGGTTTGCTGCGGGAGGCGGCAATCGATTCTGGGGACATCACGCGCAAGATGCGCCCGCCGAGATGTGGCAGTTGCAGGTCAAATGAGGACGCCACGGGTCACAAATACGACAGGGTCGCCAACCAACCTGGTGGTTGCGGCCCCCCTTTTCTTGCACGCGACCGTCGGCCCCTCGGCAGCCGGCGCAGCGCCGGCAGAGAACAGATCAACGCCGGCTCAGCCGAGTGCCGTCTTGGCTCGTGTTTCCGCACGGCAGGATTCACGGGAGGATCCAATCCGATAGGCACACGGGGCCGCTGCGCAAATTAGGAGAGCATGCGCCCGTGAGTCCACGGCGTCCACACGCACCACTCTCAACAGCCGGATCCCATCATCCTCAAGAAGCCCGTCGACGCCAGAGGGCGTCCTGCGAGCAAAAGAGCCCGTTCTGCTTGCGTTTTCTCCGGCGCCTTCACAGCGGCAATACCGGTATACGGTACCGGTAATACCGGCAATACGGTGCCGGTTATCCCGGTAATACCAGCGGCAATACCGGTATACCGGTGTACCGGAATACGGTAGCTCGGAGATGGTGAGGTCAAACGGCATCCAATTGCTCTGTTTTGGCTAACTCGCACGGTGTACATAATGCGGGACAGTAGGTAGTCAATGTACAAGACCATCCATAGTCCGCGGTGTCCACAGTGTGCACATGAGTGTGGACTCCACAACCAACCCACCAAAACAGCTGGGGTGCCAGCAGCACTGCGTTAAACATGCTATCTCGTCAGATATGGACTGTGTCTCGTGTGCAGTATGTGCTGCAGTGTAGCGTTGTAAACCCCAAAATATGGCATGAGAAATATATTGTATGCAAACCACAACATACAAAGCATTAAATACAATAGACTGTGGCCTGTCTTTCTATGAGTAAAGTATGTGCGTGTACAATGTGTCGATCCATACCACCAGTAGTGGCCCACTACATTCGCACCGCCCCGACGAGTGTGGCACAAGCACACCGGTTCAGCATGTGTGCACACGTACATTCAATCCCCAACCAACTACAACAGGGGGGTTTCTCTGTCCAGGGGTGCATAGGTTACTTGTTAATATTGCATCAGGATGGCTGTTTTGGGGTCCAAGTCCTGTGAATGTCATGGCTTGCCTCGAATTTCAGAGACTTGAGCCCCACTACTGCATATACTACATAGGTTTGTTGTTGTTAGCCACCATTTTGCTTCCGCCCGACTCAACAAGTGCACCAATGCAAGACATTAATGTGTCCTACACCAAAAACAAAGTTCAACCAAATTTGGACAGCACCTAGTGCGTTCATTGCCTTCCTATCGGGATTTTGTGCCGGGGCGTGTGTGTTTGGGATCCATTTGCACTCATAATACGCTAGGTCGAGTTCCCTTGATCATTCTATCCGCAACTGCGCAAATCTGGAGACGTGCATGCAGAAGAGCATCTTCCCACCCTTGTTCGCTCGTGTGGGGGCAAGGCCATTTCGCTGCAATCACTAGGAAAAAAAGGGCCAAATAACACTTTTGCGAACACACATAAAACACATTTCATCAAAGCTCTGCACGCTGAGAACACAAAAATAACACAAACCCGTAAACTTTGTACACGTTTGAACACGTGTTATTTTGCCCTTTTTTTCCTAGTGAATGTGGGTAGAAGTCCTTTGCCAGGCGAACGCGTCGCTGAGGATGTGATTGGTTTGATTGCTGTAGGAGTTTGCCGTATATATACGATATATATCGATGTGCCGTGGGGCCAAAATGCAATAGCAGAACAACACGCCCATCTTTCAGTTTTGTTGTAGCCGCATCCTTGTTTCCCAGGGCCGCTCACTATTGGCACAGCTTTCGCATGTCTGCGCCATGGTAGTGCAGTCGCGATCCTGGACCCCTCCAGCTGCGCTCCTTTGCTACCGAGATCACACACTGAAATGGTGCAGTGGCGTTTCTGTGAGACATGCACTTTGATCACAGTACACTCTCTGTTGGTTCCGCCATTGGCATGCATTGCTGACATTGTGCAACCAGAAAACGTGCCGTGTTACTGTCGCCCCCGGCCTCAGTTTGGACTACTCCATTGTTTGATGGGCTTCTTTAGGGCGTTTTCGCACGGCTGGAATTCAGTGCCGCTGTAGTCTGTGCCATCTCTGGCATTGCCTCTGGCATGGATTACCATCAGTCACGGCCCAGAAGCCCCGCCTGATTACAATGTGCGTTCCATTCTCTGCAAATCCGCACAATTTCTGCCTTTTCCTTCAGTTTTAGTTGGCATCGGCACAGAATATTGTTCACGCTCCCTTGGCGTTCAAGCCGGGTGCGTCATTTTGCCACGGCCACCCCATCTTAGGTGGCTTCAGTTGGGCCTCAGAGGCGTGAATCAAGGAACCTGGGCCTTACAAGGATATGGCGCTGTGCGTCGGGACGTGTCAATATGCATCATGCGCGCCGTCATGTTACATCAAGCTCAACGCATTCTGGTGATATGTTTATAGTCATGCTCCAGAGTTGCAAGGCCCAAATCGCGTGTGTCTGTCGCTGCATTTGCACGGAACAGCGCAGAAGATTCGCAGACGGAAGCGTAGCACCACTCAATTGTCTCTCTAGCCACTCTCATATCGTCAGGCTATGTCGGCACTGCTCCAGATTTGCAGAAGGTTTAGGCCCCCAACTGAACAATTGAGTCATCGACTACTCGCAGCTCCATCACCAGCACGGCCTGGAGAGGCGTTTCCTGTACAATATTGCTTCCTCGCTGCTACCTCCCTGAACAACAGGTGTCAACGCTTAGTTTGGTGGACAATCCAGCTGAGGGAGAATATTCGCTGCTTCATTGAGCAACGGCGTAGCTGAAAGTCGACACCAATAAAATCAAAAAAATGAGTCCATCACACTGCAAAAAGACCGCTCAAATTTCAACTGTTTGTTCCCCAGTATGCTCAACGCACAAGGCACAACGTGCGACAAATGCAATCAAGGCCCACTTACAGCATTTCGGCCAGCTGCAGGTCTCCGCTTTTCATTGCGTACACTGCCGCCCCTTGTCCACTCTGCAACCAAGAGGCAAAGAATCAGGAGCCACAGCCGGCCGATTCAATGAGCTTTAGGTTAACAAGCGCTGCTTCAAGCACGCTCCATTGCGGAGACTTGCCACGAGCGTCACACTGGAATCTAGTCAGGTGGACACCAAATTTTCTGTCAACAATTCATCCTGGATGATTGCCAGAACCCCGCAGCATGCCGAATGAATCACGAAATCTCAAGCCCAAGGATGTGCTATGTCGTGGCAACGACATATCGCGTACGTTGTGGGCAAAAAAAATCACAATCGTCACTGGCAAAAATTCCACCATTTCACAATCGTGTGAAATCGTGTAAAAATCGGGTATTTTGGAGCACGATTTTACACGAGTGTCAAAATCGTGTAGTTTTCAGCCCTGTGTAGTGCACGACAGTGTCCCACTTTACCGTCATGAGCAACACGATTAAAAAAAAACACGATTTCAACCGTGTACCAGCGGCAGCCGTGTACTTTGTGGTTAGTACACGATTGGCACATGACGTTTACACGATTTCTACACGTGTAACACAGTACACGATTTTCAGGTAGGTTCGCTTTGGCCGATTTTTTATCAGTGTTAGAGACTTTCAGAACCTGCCATCATGTCATGGGGCGCAATTTCGCACCACTTCGAATAATTCCCCCCTGGGGATTTAAAAATGCCTACTTTGGGTTTTGATCGATTCGGTGATTGGAAATTGAGCGCAATCAGGCTAGATTTCCCACTCTGCTCACAGTTCGGCTGGTGTCACACCCTACACAACACTACAACTTTTCCAGAATGACACGCTGCAGGCTCCATTGGCAGGGCCACATGACCGCTTGAAAGTGGTTTATGCATAAGCATGGATTGAACAAAGAAACCTTCTCAGCCAAATCCCATATTCTGGAATCAACCCCAATTCTCTGATCACCACATCTACTTTTGGTGATTGGCGCGCAGCGGGGACATGGTTTCACGGCAACGCATCACACATTGCTACATTGCTGGAATTTGGCGCCTTCAGTGCCTTCAATCTGCAAAGGGAGGTTGAGAGGTGATCTTATATTCAGCACAACTGCTAATTTTCTCCAAGGATAGCTGTCATTCAAGCAAGCAAGCACCTTGTCTATGACGTCTGCTCGTGCTCTCCACTTCAGTAGCAAATCCACAACCGCTTTTTTCCCTTTTCTCGCCGCCACAATTAATGCGGTCTCTCCTGCCTGAAAACAATTCCCAGTGTATCAAACAATGGTGCTTTACTTGTGCAGACAGAAAAGAGCACTAGGAAAAAAGGTCCAAATAACACGTGTTCAAACGTGTACAAATTTTGCGGGTTTTTGTTATTTTTGTGTTCCTATCGTGCAGAACTCTGATGAAATGTGTTTTATGTGTGTTCGTAAAAGTGTTACTTGGTCTTTTTCTTGCTAGTGGAGTATACCTTCTCGCCCATTCGATTTTCTGATATGCAATGTTCTTTCTTCTGTAGATCAAATACCAATCATGCGTGTTGCATACCAGGAAAGGTTGATAAAATGTATGACCGTTGCAGAACTGGATTCAAACCAGCATCAACTTGACCATGAGAGACAAGTGTCTAATAAGCGCAACGTTGAAAAGGCAACATCGAAATTACCAGAAACAACATATGCTAACGAAAGACACAAAAAAGGGGACAAATGGGAGTTGATTCACTGCAACGACATTGGGAGGCGATGATGGCCAAATTGCCTCGACTGTGGCTGCGTGGGTAGCTCAATTCTCGCGAATGTCGACTCGTTGGAGCTCCATCTATTTAATTTGGTTCATATCATACTGCATCAGGAATCGCTGAAAACGTCGCCAAGGCTTGCTTTTGGGATGCGCTGATGCACGAAGAGCACGGTCATGCAATGGCATTAGTAACATGAAAATGACACAGAACTTCATCAGGAAATAAGTGTTCCACATTTCTGCATGAGACATCTAATACAATTTCGCCATTGTTTGTATTCACAACGTTTAGGAAGAGTGTCCATGTGCAGCGTTCGCGCTATCCAGCAGTCTCACATTGTTGATGGCATCCACGTTTGCGCCACAGCCCAGCAACCTCTCAACAATGTTTAAATGGCCATTGGTGGATGCTTGCAGCAGCGGGGTGTCTCCAACCTGAGAAAAGCGTTCACCCAAGATCATCCAGCCACCTTTCCCATACATATGGATTCCCAAAGTACACGAACAGACAGCCTTGGCTGCCAGCATATTCCTGAGATGCCTCGGTGTGCAGATAACACAAAAGCAGCATGTCCGCGACAGTCTATACTCCACTTGAAAAGATGAACTACATTGGACATCGCATCAGGCATGCATGTCTCTCAAAGCAAAACGCCACACAATTGACTCGCTTCACTTCAAGCCAGGTGTCATCTGCTGATGGTACTGCCACTTCCTGGGAACAAACAGGCTTGAATGGCAGCATAAACGGACTCTGAAAGCCAACATGCTCATCAGTGCAAGGATGCATCGCTGCCATGGAAGCTCAAAAAGAAGGTGTAACACCCTTTCATGCAAAATGTCGTTAGCGGATATTACATAAGTGTAGAAATGGTAATGTTGCGCAACTTCAAAACATGTTTTTCATTGATCTTGAACATGTCTATTGCATTATGGGTCGATTGCATATATTGAACACAATAGTTTTTACAATTTGCTTGGAAATCAAGATGTTGCACACTAATTATGTTATTGGCTCACTAACGATATTTTGCACGAAAGGTTGTTGTGTGTGTGGTTCTTGTAGATCCACTAAGCCGCTTACCAAATACCAATGAACACAGTCAGTACTGACTCCGCACGTGCCAACAGAATATTGCATATTGCATACTGCACATTGCATATTGCAATATGCAAGAGTGTACACACGACAGGCAATTGCCTGCCATTGAACACAAGTGCAGGTCCCTCCAAAGGTACAACTGCGGCGTGAAACACAAAGTACTTGACTGGGACCTTAAATGGAGGAAACATGGTACTTGCCCCTTGTTGTTATCCACATTTCCGCGATTTTATCTGAAAAGCTGGCGTCTCCCTCTCATTTCTGACCTGCAACACTACATAGTGGCATACGACAGAGAAGTTGTATTTGGATTGTTGGGAGCGGAGTCGATTTAGTGACTGTTCAACAGTCAATTAAGGAAACACGACTTATGACCACTACAACATCAATGATAGCTACTTCAGAAAAGTGAAACGTCAGACATGTGTCCATACTACAAGCATTGTTCACATTGCCAGGTTGTCAGCAAAGATGCACCTGCCACTCTGTCCGGCTCTTGCAGATATGCAACCCAATGAAATGGACTGTGGTGACCAGTAAACACACCAACAACCGACACAATACAGAGAGCGCTTTGCCAACGCGAACTGCATAAGCCCATCCAATGACAGGCGTTGCCACCACAATGCACGAGCCAACTGTCATTCTTGATGCATCTAGTTGGGCATTTCAGAACAAGGACAAGACAAAGGCTGGAAGAGAGAAAGGACTTGTGCTCTCTACCTGGTCCGTTGCATTGACAGATGCATCTCTGGTCAAAAGCAACTCCACGATGGCTGTGTGTCCACCCAGTGCTGCCCAATTGAGTGGTGTGTAGGCATACTTCAAGGTGCATGCACATAGACAGGCAATTAGCAAAAGCAATACAATCGTTGTGCCCACCCTGTGCAAATTGCGCGATATAGCCTCGTTGCTCCCAGGCTTTGGTAGCGCTGTTTTAGTGCATGTAACGAATTGGACACCCTGCACAAGCAGGGGGCACAACAAAATGCACAACTGGACGCAACAGACAATACAAGAAATCGCTGAAGCATTTGGTGCCTGTTACAATATAGAGTAAGCACATTTTAGGGCAGCAGTATGCTACCACAAAACAAAGCAGCTTCTCAGCTTGACACATTGTGGTGGCTGCCCGCGCAATTCGAAACAGTGCCAACACAAGGTCGCAAACGATAAAACAATAATATGCTGACCCACCTGGCCCACTGCATCCACCGATGCACCTCTGTCCAGCAATAGCTCCATAGTGGCTGTGTATCCACTCTGTGCCGCCCAATGCAGTGGCATGTAGCCATCCTAAACATAATTGCACATGGCCGGATTATAAATAAAGCACCTCAGTCACTTTGCCAACCTTGAGTAAACATGCAGCACAAGGGAACGCTAGATATTTATTGCATCATAGACTCCGTTGAAACAGAGACCAAGAAAGGGCGTAAGTCGATCATTTGTTTGCTGTGGCATGCTCTTTACCATTGAATGGGCTTCTGCGGCTGGTATAGGCGGGAGCACACTGTGTTTCACTGATTGCTGGCATAGTTTACTGTGCAACACAACCTCAAGCCTGTTGTTTACCTTTACGAAACCATTACTTACGTTAAGTTTTTTGCGCATAAAAACTCTTAAGCAGAGAATGACTATGTCTACGGCCATATTCACGCATTTTACGGTGCGTCGACACATCCAGGTTACATGATGAAGGCACAAAAAATGATCAATCTGCCGTTCCCTCGTGCAGCCACAACACAGCATCTACCTCACCCTCAGCCAGAACAAAGATATCGTCGAGCAAACTGTCATGCTCTGCAGGCTTGGCTGCCACCCCACGGCTCTGTGAGTCTGTTAAAACTGGTTGTATGTACACAAGGGCCATCTATATGCAGTTTTACCCACAGAAAAGCGTAAAAGAACTTTACGCATAAACATGCATGAATACACAGATTTTACAATGTAGACAACAAGCCTGCATGACATGGCGGAAAGATGTCTTCTTTTTTCTCATTCAGTCTTAGATGAATGAGAATCAAAACCGCGCACTGACGCACCTGGTCTACTGCATCGACAGATGCACCCCGGTCTAGGAGTACCTCCATTATGGCTGTGTGTCTCCCCTGTACCGCCCAATGGAGTGGTGTGCATCCCTGCTGAAATGCAAACACAATTTGCCAGGCTGTGAGTAAACGAGCCTGAGCATACTCCACTCGAATACGCAGCATCACAAGACAGACAGTGATGCACAGTAAAACTGGTCGGCCATCAGTGAATATGAAGAGCAGATTTGGGCACACGAGCTGCAGAAGCACATTAAACGGTAATGGATTTGCTCCAGAAACTACATCCATCAGTTTTGCTGATTCAAAAACTCTGTTGGCCACCTATGCAATCAAACAAGGGCAACAACTGTCGAAAATCTGTGGTGGCTGTCTATAGCGACGCACCTGTGTTGGCGCATTTGCAGAAGCACCTCTATCTAGCAACAGCTGCACAACGGCTGTGTGCCCACCCTGTGTTGCGCAGTGGAGTGGCATGCAGCCATCCTGGAAAGCATAAGCACAATACTATACTGTCATGAAGTACACTGCGTGTAACTCTGCCCACCTGTGCAAAAGCAAAGCTATATCATGTGGCACAATAAACACAACCAGAGATATACCAAGCACAAAGGCTGTCTATAGCAATGAGCGCCGTACAAGCCTATTCAATGGCCACAACTATGCCACCAGTTCATTTGCTAGTTTTGTTGCTTCATACACTCTTTGGGCTACAAATGCACTTGTCGCTTCTCAGGGCAACAGGAAGGCGAATGAGGAAGAAGGCAGTGTGTTTACCCACATTGTTCACCACATCGACAGATGCACCTCTGTCCAGGACCAGCTTCGCAGCGCCTGTGTGTCCGATCTGTGCTGCCCAGTGGAGCAACGTGTCGCCATTCTGAAGTGTTAATGCACATTTGCAAGCTTCAATCAAGACAACTCAGCGAATTGGCCGCAATGCTTGGACTTGCAGCACAGCAATACGGCATATGGTGCATACAAGCATTCCCCACCCACCCCCAAAGAACAGAAGAGGCACAAAGCGTCAGTAATGCAGAGAGCACTTCGGCCAAGTTTTCCATTCTGGGGTGCCCGTACCTTGAGGTGTTGCTCTTGGGAGATACCCAGATCAGGTCCTTTTCTATATCATTTCTCGATCTGACAGGCTGTTGGTTTTCTTCTGGTGTTGAGCACTGTTCTCTCCAGGTGAATGGACTATGTTTGTCATTTGCTTCGCGCAAATGCAACAACGCAACTCACACTTTACAATCCCAGAATGCAGCGAAACATCCACACAGAGTTCCTTTGCCAACTTGAGCAACTGAAGGTCATTAAATGGAGAGGCACTTGCTGCCACGATATGATGAACCAGTTTCAGTGTTTGATGGACTTGTTAGCTACCTCTTCATTTGAAAACAGGGAAAGGAAACAAAGGCTACATGAGATAGAAGGTTGTGTGTGGACCCACCTGGGTCGGTGCATTGACAAAAGCACCTCTGTCCAGGAGCAACTTAACAGAGCGCGTGTGTCTGCCCAGTGCCGCCCTGTGCAGCGGCGTGTAGCCGCCCTGAAATGCACGTGCACATTACCAGGCTGTCAGCACCAAATCTCAGTCATGTAGCCCTTCACATGAAGCTTTCAGCACTACCAAGACGAACTGTGGCGGAAAGAACACAGTGAGATCAGTGAACAAGATACACAGGGCACATGTTTAGCAACATGAGCCGGAAAAGCCCATTAATTGGCCAGGTGCATGCTGCCACCAAAAAAATACTTCTAGTAAGCCTGTTCTGCTGCTTGATATATATTGTTTGCTACCTGTGAGCTTCAAGACATGGATAGGAAAAGACAGCATGACAAAACCGGTGTTGCAGTGACTCACTTGGTTTGGCGCATCCACAGGTGCACCTCGGTCAAGGAGCACCTCCACTGTGGCTGTATGCCCGCCCTGTGCTGCTAAATGGAGCAGCGTGTCGCCAGTCTGCGGAACATATACACCTTACTAGGCCATCGTCAAAGGCACTTCAATAATTGTACCAGCCGCATGGGGATATGCACCACAATGAGAGGGACTGTGGAACACAGTAGACAGCAGCAGCAGCCAACAGAATGCACAAAGATCTTTTTGGACATGCACCATCAAAGCCCAATCAACGTTTAGGCAGATGCTGCAACAACGAATGAACTTATTTGCTGCAAGATGCACTGTTGGCTATACATGCACTTCAAAACTGGCAAAGCGCAGGGTTTCGCGCAATATGCATTTTCAATATGCATTGTGCGTTGTCCCACCTGGCTCATTGTCTTGACAGATGCACCTCTATCCAGGAGCAACTCTACTGTGGCCGAGTGCCCACCCTGCGCTGCCCTACTGAGTGGGGTGTAGCCATCCTGAAAGACAAATGCACATTGAAGGACTGTCAACAAAGCGACATCAGCCACTCTGGCCACACCTGTGCACATGCAGCACATAATGCAATGTTCTCAACCAACCAAAGAAAAAACACAAATGGCTTTGGCAACACAAGTTCAGTAGGCCCGCTCAATGGTCAGGGGCACCCTGGCCACAAATAAATGAACTACTTCACTGCTTGATGAATCTGTTGCCTACCTGGGCAAACAGGACTTTTATGTGGAGAGCTCATCTAACTTAAACCAAACGAACATGAAGGTCCCACAAGACGGAAATGCTGAGCATTGGCCCACCTGGCTTGGCACATCAGCAGATGCACCTTTGTCTAGGAGCCACTCCACAATGGCTGTGTGCCCACCAAGTGCAGCCCTATGGAGTGGTGTGTAGCCAGCCTAGAATAATGCACAATGCAGGCTCTCAACTAAGAAATCTGGGACAATCTGTGTGCGTTGTGTGAGCACGCAGCATAGCTAGAATGAAAGTGATGCACTGCACACAGCACATGCGCAAAATCACACACACAAACTGCCTTTCGCAAAAGAAAAGCTGCAAGAAGCCCATTCAGTGGTCAGGCGCACAGTACCACAAGCAAATGAGCCAGTTTTGCTACTAGCTAGTACTATTGGCCACCTGCGCGCTTCAAAACAGGGCAAAGACAAGGTTGCATGAGGCAAAAAAGCATGTGTTGACCTACCTGGTCCACCACATCGATAGATGCACCTCTTCTTATGAGTAATTCCACAGTGGCTGAATGTCCACCCTGTGCCGCCCAATGGAGCAGTGCATCGTTATCCTAAAGGACAAATGCAAATTTCCAGGTTACCATTAAAAAGACCCCTCAGCCACTTTTTCCTCGACATACCAACATACAGAATAGCAAGATGGGCTGTGGTGCAAAGCAAGCAATGCTCAAAATCAGCGAAGCAGAGTGATTCTGGCAATACAAGCCAAGAAGCTTTTTCAACGGCCAATAATTTACTGTCCAAAAGAGAGATGAACAAGTTCTGCTGCTTCATAGGGCCCATTGGCTGCCTATGTGCTTCAGAAAGAAGAACAGAGTTACATGGACAAGAGAGGTAGTATGTTTACCCACCTGGCCGGGCAATTTCATGGATGAATCTCTTTCTAGGAGCAGCTCCACAGTAGCTGTGTGCCCATATTGTGCAGCCACATGGAGCGGCGTGTCACCAGACTGAAATGTACATGCACATTACCAGGCCATTAGTAAAGCACCCACATGGACATGCAGCACAACAGGATGTTCTACTCTCCACAACAAACAACTCAAGCAAACAAAAGCCAAAAACATTGCCTCTGTCAACGTGGACCACAGAAAAATTTTCCACCATCAATTGCACATTGCCACAGACAAAACTAGCTTCATTGCTCGATGCGCTGTGCTGGCGATCTACGAGCTTTGACAACGGGGTGGGAACAAGACTTCAGGAGAAAAAGGCATTTACCCACCTCGTCCACCCTATTGAGAGATGCACCTCTATCAAGGAGCAACTCCACAGTGGCTCTGTGCCCGCCCTGTGCAGCACTATGGAGTGGGGTGTAGCCAAGATCCTGAAAAATGAATGCACACCCCCCCAGGCTGTCAGCATGGACAGCTTAGCCACTCTGCCCACGTGCTCTGAACAGGTTGCACAACAAAGACTGTGGTGCATGGTAGACAACACTAGTACTCAACAAAGTTTACAGAAGTCCCAATCAACTGCTAGGTGAATTGGCCCAAATTAACTCACCAGGTTCCTGCCTGATACATTCTGTTGGTAACTTGTGCTCTTCAAACAATGAGGTACATACAATGTTCCATAAGTTCACACTATATGTTGACAAACCTGGGCCACAGCATCGACAGATGCTCCTCTATCCAGGAGCAGTTCTGCAGCAGCCATGTGTCCAAAGTGTGCCGCGCTGTGAAGTGGTGTATCACCAGCCTTCAAGGCACATGCACACAACCAGGCTGTTAGCACAACCACCTCAGTCATCAATTACTTTGCTAGCCACAAATAAGTATGCAACACAACATAACAGACTGTGGTGCACTGCAAGAATGCCAAGAGTCAACAAAACAGAGTGATGTTAGCAACACGAACTGCTGAAGCCCATTCAATGGCCATGAGTGTGTCGCAAAAATTGAATCAGCAAACCTGCTTGATACACTCTTTGAGCTACCAATGAATCCCAAAGAAGGCAAGAACAAGGTTCCATGGCTATGATAGCTTTTATGGAAGCTGTGCATAAACC
This sequence comes from Ostreobium quekettii, assembly GCA_905146915.1. Taxonomy (NCBI): domain Eukaryota; kingdom Viridiplantae; phylum Chlorophyta; class Ulvophyceae; order Bryopsidales; family Ostreobiaceae; genus Ostreobium; species Ostreobium quekettii. The sequence goes on from CAJHUC010001189.1 coordinate 46,951, forward strand.
CACCTGGTCCATTGCATCGACAGATGCATCTCTGTCCAGGAGCAATTCCATGGTGGCCGTGTGTCCATACTGCGCTGCCCAATGGAGTGGCGTATCACCATCCTGAAAGGGTGGACGCACATTACCAGGCTGTCATTCACTACAACTCAGTCACTGTGACTGCAATGTGTGAACATGCAAATCAACGAGAAGGATTGAGGTGCCCAGCAAACAACTCTGGCAACCAACAAAACACACAGAACGTCTTTGGCAGCATGGGATGCCGAAACCCATTCTGTGCTTGGGCACAGGCTCACATAAATCCATGCATAGTTTATTGCTTGACACACTCTGTTGGCTATCTGTACATTCAAACCAGGGCAGAAACAGGGATGCTCGACACAGATACACCATGCATTCACCAACCTGGTCCTTTGGATCGACAGATGCATGATTATCCAGGAGCAACTCTGCGGTGTCTCTGTGTCCGCCTTGTGCTGCTCTATGGAGTGGCATATAGCCATACTGTACAGTGAATGCACATTTCCACATCATCAGCGAAGACAACTCAGTCCCACTGGCTGCCCCGTGTCAACACAGAGGACTGAAACACAATCTAGGCACAATAAACAATGCCAGCGGCGAGCAAAATAAACAAATGCCCGTTGCAACACAAGCACTAGAGCTCATTCAATATTCAGCCACATAGTGTCACAAGTAAATTCACCAGTTCTGGTGCTTGCTAGACACTGTTGGGTGCCCATTCACCTGAAAGTGGGGCAAAAAGGCATAAGAAACACCAGCCGCACATACAGTTGCATCTCCTTTGTCACTCTATTTCTGCTTTGTGCCACCCAGCGGCACTCCAAAATCAGCAAGATACTGTGATACAGGATGGGTGATTAGAACAACATTCACACTACAGGCTACATTTGTCTCAATTGTGGTCGATTTTCATTCTGGTCCACTAGTTTATGTTACATCCATCAATGCAATAACCATTGTTCATACCATAGGTTCTGTCCTGAGGCCCACATTGGCATTTAGTCATCCCCCAATCATATTCTCGGCTGGTGTACTGTTTGTTGCACTTGAAGAAATGTCTGCAAACCTCTAAGCATTGGTCAACACAGCAAAGGAGACGACTTTGATGCTACCTACAGTACTGAATGACACTGCAGGTTGTTGGTTCCCAGGATGTGCACTGACCAGAATCACTCTAGCCAGGGTACGTTGTGTCAGTGAGCTAGGCAATGGCTTCCAGGTGCACTGGCATTGAGTAACATCGTTTCAGCAGGCCATTTGCCAACCCCTTTCCCCTCCCCCTGGCCCCCTTTTGCATTCTTCCACTTCAGAGAGCCAGCACACAAATTCTTAAGTTGATTCTGCAGGTCTTGCTGTGGGCTGAATAATTTCTTGGATGCAGCCCTTTGTAGGCTGTGCGACAGACCCGGACAAGAGTCCCTCAATATGGCTGGATGATGCACACATGCTCTGGAGATTATAGATGCCCTGGCGAGTGCTATGCATCGGCACCTGCAGTGTGTTGTATCTTACCAATGCACCTGGACTCAATTCCAATCTAAGGATTGTTTTCATTGAAGCTGATCTGAGTAGCAAGTGAAAACAGGTGCATCATAGTAGAGGCATGTGTTTCAAGCCTTGTTTCAAAGGATGGGAGCATCCAAACTGAGCATCCCAACTGTGGCACACTTCACAGATGACACCTCTATCAAAATGCAGTACAGAGAGAGTCGCGATCAAGACCAAATTGAAGCTCAGCCGAGGCCAACTTCAGAGGCGCATCAATGCTAATGACATAAGGGGGGCATCACAGCAACTTTCAAGTCCTTCCCAACAACCTACACTGCTCTGAACGTCCGCGCTGGTTTCTCTCAGATGAAATTTCACCATTTCAGTCAGTCCCAATGCTGCAGCCCAGTGGAGAGGTGTATCCCTTTCCTGCAAAACCAAACTCACATCTGTTGATCCTGTGCATGTATCCTGTGATGATATTGTACATGTGAAGCTTGTGCATACACTTACAGTTTAGTACTTGCATCTAGAACAGTGATTCTTTATGCCAACTGCTCCAAAAGTGCAACATAAATTTTACCCAGACAAGCAGGGGCACAATAGCTACAACACCTCCAAAGAACAGCTGCAATGATGCTGACAGATCTACGCCACCCACCAAGCACTCCTTGGAAGCGTACTCCTCTGTTGGCTTCTGCTCCAACAGCTCCAAGGGCATCTCATGGTCAAGCAATTTTTCACTGACACTACTTGGCAGTTTCCACTCATCGTGCACACCCAACACCTCCAATAGTTGCAAGTCCACAACAATCTCTGGGAAAATCATCTGTGAAATCCTCTGAAGGCGCAACACTCTGAGCTCAGGGCACCCATCTGCAAGACCTTGAGGCAGGGACCTCAGCTTGGTACATCCTTGGACATCCAGCTCTGCCAACTTGCCAAGGAGGGTCACTACACAGGGCAATTCCACAAGATTTTCGCATCCATGCAAGAGCAGCACCTCCAACTGTCCCAACTGCCCAATGGAAAATGGCAGTGACGTCAGCTGCCAGCAACCATCCAAATCCAATGCCGTCAAACTGGTCAGCTCCCCCAAAGTGGAAGGCAAGAATTTCAAGCCAAAGCATCTGCTCAGATCCAACATGGTCAAACTCTGCAAAGCACCCTCATCCATTGGCAAGAAGCGCGCAAATCCACAACTGGGCATAAGTAGCTTTGTTACATTCGACAGCCTCCCTATGGACTTTGGCAGTTCACAGATGCGCTGGCATCTCCGAATGGACAGCACAGTAAGCTGTTCCATATCGCCCAATTCATTTGGCAGGCATGACAAATCTTTGCAGTCATCCAGCCGCAACACCCTTGCAGATTGAAGGTATGCCACCTGCACAGGTAGGCTGACAATCTCTGAAGCTGTCAAGTCGATGACCACCAGGCTTGCAGTCAGCAGGGATGCAGGCAACTCCAACACCTTTGTGTTCCTTAGCATGAGGGTTTGCAACTTGGGGGCATATGCAGCTCACTTAAATCGAATTGTCGGTCCTCGTCAATGTTGTGTGTTCCAGAGAACTTGGTTGCATTCAAAATCTGGGCATTGAGGGCGAGTTTCTTCAGATGTGAAGACACTAGCCGGTCACGCTGAGCAATAGGCTGGTCAGCAATCAACTTCAATGCACTGTCACGGACCACATCGTGTAGGCGGCACGTCACCAACCCAGCAGACTGGAACTCAAACACATCCAATTCATACTTTCCTGTGCGTATGATCAACGATTTTTGAGCTAACACCTCCAACACATCGTACACTTCATTGGCGTTCAAGTCAGCGCAAGCTTGCAGATCGACCACATCACTCTCTCTTGCTTCGTGGTCTTCGGGCAGCATTGCCAAATCAAGCAACACCGCTCGATGTCGATCTTCAAGAGAATCGAAGCTCATAGTGAAAACTCTATCAAACACTCCCTCGGACACCACTCCATCTGATTTTATGCCCTCGACTGCCCTTCTCCACTTTTTCTTTTCTGATGGTGTGGGGCCAGAAGGCCCCTTTTCTCCCTTGTTGAAGCCTTTTGCTTCTGACCCCATGACCTTCAATGCAAGAGGGAGACCCCCACACTCCTGCACAATTTCCTTCACATATGGTGCTCGCCATTTCAAACGCTGCCCGCTCATAAATGCATGCTTGCAGAAAAGCTCCATGGACTCGGTCTCACCAAGTGTAGCAACGGCATAGCACCTCGCCCCCACACCTATAGCAACTTCTTCATTTCGTGATGTGATCATGACTCGACTCTTTGCAGACACAACATCAAAGTGTGGAATATCAGCTTCATCCCACAAATCATCAAGGACAATTAATACAACCTCATCCTTCAATGCCGCCTGCAATCGCAACCTGCCATTTTCGGCATTGGTGAATAGCACAGTGTGCTCAGTGCCCACAAGGGCATCCCAAATCTGTTTTTGACATTGCACTATGTTGGGGTTTTGTGATACAGTCACAAAAGCTTGCTTCGCGAACTCATTTTGAACCACCAGATCACTCACAAGAGCCCTTGCAAGAGTGGTCTTCCCAATCCCCCCCATACCCCAAATGACCACATAATTGGCATCACCCTGCAACAACATGTTTTTGACTACACACAGCTGGCTGTCCAATGAAATTGCATCTGGTGCAGTGGGGATATGGGAGGGCAAGCAATGTTTCTTTCGCGTAAAACTCTGTTGAGTGAGAATTGTCCGTTGATTTGCCAGCAGCTCACGCTGAGCTTCGAGCCCTGTGCACCAAAGGTAAGGATCAGACTTTACCAGAATGGCAGAAAGTAACAAAGCACACAAAGAACCAATTGTGAGTTCCAATGTCAAATACACAATCAAGGGACCCACGCATTGTTCTGCCTAAATCCCCTTTTAGTGCACACAGTGGAATGAATGAAGAGAACAACTAGCAGAAGAGGAGCCCCAAACATGACCGCAATAGATCCAATTGATGAAATGCTAGCAATCCAGCGTTTTCTTAGAGAATGTACATGGCAGCCAAGCTGCAAGCAGATCAAGCACATTGTCCCCTTGGCTGCTTAAGGTACAATCGAATGCAAGCGATGAGTGATGTCCACCTGTGACTGTACCTGGCTACCAGGATCATGTACATGAATTTCTTATACTTCCTTTGTCTCAAATTAAATGAAACAATCTGTTCGCATGGCCACATTTTCATGAACCTCTCAGCAGTTTTGCTCGAAAATTTTATCAGACCTCCACAAGTCACGTTGGTACACCCTGCCAAATTTTTGTGAAGAACGGATAAGTAATGGTCAAATGGTTGTACTTTGAACCCACAGGATTTTTTCGGAAACCCCCAATTCCCTCACTCTGGCGACCCCCCAAAAAAGCGACCCCTCGACCAGGTCGCTTTGCGACGGCATAAAATTACTCCCCTTTCTTGTTTGCTGAGATTCGGTGCTTGTTTTCGGACACCCTAAACCCCAACTACTCATCCACGCACCGGGAGTGGCCTTGTCAGCGGAACAAGAACCGAATCTCAGCAACCAAGAACGGGGAGTAACATATTCTTCTTTGCGACTGCCAGTGCACAGCGCATGCTGGATATCTGTGGCCGCGGCTGTGGCTGCAGGTCGGAGGCGTTCCTCTCGAAGCTCGGAGGCCGCGAAACCGAGTTCCGTAAGGCTTGATCGTCGATCGCGACCGTGGATTCGACAGCCCATTCAGCGTTTCAGATTTGGCTCGGAAACCGAGAAATCGGTGAACTTCACAACCACGGCGTTTCCGAAAGGTGCTACCACCATGGGTGATATGGCCGCAAGTGTTTACGTCACCACCAAAAATTTGGAGAGATGCGATTGTCAATTCGCTGCACAGGAGCGAAAAGATCGCTGGAAGTGGCTGCGCCTGGCACAGGCTACAAGGAGCACTGTGAGTGCCGTTCAAACCGCTTTGAAAGACGCTGCTGTGAGAAATTTTGGACGCCGTCCTTGCGGAACACAACAGAACCATTATCCACCACCTGGGGTCTCCGATGGAGCATCCACACTCTCCATCGGTCGTGTTTGGTGGGAGGGATGCCCCTTTTTTTTCTGTAGGTGTTCCCATCGCCAAACACACCATTAATTGGAGATCGGCGATAAACCGAGAGCGTTCGGTGCACGCAGCGGTTCCGCCGCTAGTCTTTAGATATCAGGAGGTCTGTTGGCAACGGCAGATCCCAGATATGTCCCTGCGTCGCCGTGGACGGTGGCGGGGATTTCTGCCAATCCGCATTAGCGAGATGGGCGGCCATGCGCCATCTCTGCCGCTTATCCATCTCGATGGGTGCCGATCGTTGCGCTAGAGCCTGAGCGAGGTTAGCCGCTCTACCCTTCCAGTGTCCTGAAGTCGAGAAAGAGGGGCTGCACTTGTGTGTTGGAACCTATTTTTTGGCGGGCGGGGGATGCCCTAGGAGGGACCAAATTCGGGACTGGAGTAGCGCAAGTTCAATGCAATGCCAAATGCAATGTACTTAATCATTTCCTCTGATTTTTTGCCAGCAACTACTACATGTACATTAGCTGCTGTGGTTGCATTTTCAGGAAAAACAAATGCGTGCTCGATACAAATTCAGCCTCACAACAAATTGTTTCATTTAATTTGAGACAGAGGAAGTACACAATAAGGTAGCCATTACGAAGGCAACCAAGAATGGATCGTACTCATGGGCAGCCTGTTGTCCTGTCTTTTGCAAAATCAGGGATATTGTCTCCTGATAGTCAGTGTACCTGGGAATGGGGTTTCAATTGTGGGTAGAAACAATTGTGACAACAGCTGTTCAAAAAAACCATCACAGATTTGCAGTGAGAAAGCATGAGCGACAGTAAAACAGGGCAAACTTTGCAAGTTCACGCGCACCAGACTCACCCACAGAATGGCATCCAAAGAGCTAGAACATGGGAAACTGGGGAGAAGTGCCAATGCTAATCCACACTTCGTGGCTTTCTCTTAGCTAGTGATGAACAAGCTTGAGCACAGTATACCAACATCCCCACTGGATCCAGATCATGCAAATGTGCATGACATTCTCAAGCACAACTTTGCTCATTCAGAGCAAGCATATCTTGATACAAGGCTTGCTGCAGAACACTGCATCAGCTGGTGCCACAAGATTGGCTCAGTTGCTGGAAAATGCTTTCTTTCCCTGACAATCCACCATGACCTTGCAGATTTGGACAATTGTTGAACAGAGCAAAGTCAACTTACCTGACATCTCAAGCTTTTCGATATTGTCGATCTTGAGGCTGTTGAGGCGGTCTTGGCACTGTTTCAGCAAATCCAGAGCAACCGATGGCCCTTCAATCGTTTTCAACACAGCCTGCTGTATCCTCCTTCCCATCGACCTGTGTTCATGACTCTCAAGCATTCGGGCTGCACGTTCAATCATCTCCAGCACTTCCAGAATCCCCTGCTCATATTCTGCGTTTTTGATCTCCAGTGCTCTGCGCATTGTCCCTATCGTCAACTTTGCGACTTCCTCCAACATTGACTTTGCTGGGCGAAGCTTTTCAGTGTCAGCTAGATATCGATGTACCACCTCCATTGCAAATCCCAACAGTGATAGAGCAGGTCCAGCAATGGGCAGAAAGTGGAACACCTCTTTGGTGAAGGAGGCAACTTTGCCCAACACATTTACCATCTCCTGAGCAGTCTCCAACTGATCAAGATGGATGGGTCCCATCATCTTCTCACGTTCACTGATGTTCACCAGCAGTTCCTGCCCCCCTGCTGTTCGATCCTGCAGGAGTTTGTGCCATGAAAACACCCTCTGCTTCAAGGTAGCCACCCAGCATGCTGCCACAGCAGGCGACTCGCCTTTGAACCTGTGGTAGTCTCCCTCAAGTTCTACAAACCACTCGGCCTTCCCTTGGATTTGTCCCACCACAGTCTTGCCCCTCACCAATTCAATGCGATCCCCCTTCCGCCAAGCGGCCGCATTCGCAGGGCACTCCTGGCCTGGCTGTGCAGCGATATGCCACAAATCGACACGGACCAACAGACAGACAGGCTCCCAGCAACCGACTGTCTTTTCTGTTTTCTTCCACATAAGCACTTGACCTGCGGTCGCGGCCATCAGCCTGCATAGCGCTGCAGGGCTGACCTCTTCATGTTCCCCAACCTGGCGTCCATCTGCTGTGGCCATCCCACCTCCTTGAACACAGAGTTGCTGCGAAGGAATACGTTGAGCTGCTCACCTGCAAAGCGTTGATAGCCTGGTGGGACCACAGCACCATGATTTTGGCAAACACGCATATGCACTGCAAGATTTCTGTTTTCGAACTTGGTACAAACAACTGTAAGGTTCACACCACTCCCTGCCACCAACACACCAATCCTTTTGCACCTAAAACCATCTTCACAGCCAACAACCAACAGCAAACAGCCTTCAACACTCTACAGCTGGCTGGATTTCTCAATGTCGCCAAATGCAATGCATGGATTCGCACAACATGACGTTTGCTGTACAAGATGGGATTTTCTCAGTGTAGGCAGACAAATGCAGCGAACAGATTTGCACAGCGAACCATTGCTTGGCAGGAGGGAAGATACTGCACGTCACTACTACAACCCCAAGACACAACAGTTCGGGAGAGAGCTGGCTGCCGGAGAGAGACCCCGGCCGAATAGGACTCGTGCGAACGCCAGGCGGTACAAGATCATATTGCGGTCTAAGGTGACTCCAGAGCGAGGAAGGAACGAGATTAAGCAACACGAGCCATAAGAAGGAAACCCTGGATTTCCAATAAAACGCCGACAGCGTGGCCGGACGGATGCCGTCGGAAGTGGTGATGGAGTCCCGGCACCTCCCTTTCCCGGAAGGTGGTGCGCAGCCCCTACGGCAGTTGGTCCAGCGCCAACTAAACCACAGCCCCGGCGCTTCGCCCAATTGCCGTCAGTCCCCTTCTCAGGGCAGGCGCGGATCCGAGCCGACTGGCACGTGGGTTGGCCGCAGAGGATGCCCGCGCGGACGCGAATCGTCGGCGTCGACACCCACCCTTCTCCACAGTCGGATCGTATCATCCGGAGATGATCGATCGACACGGCAGGGCGGTCAGAACACCACAGCGCACGACCCCCCGGCCTCTCCCTGGCTCCGTTGCCGCCTCGTGGCGTCGGGACTTAGGTCCCCTTCCAGCGGTGCTGGAACTGCAGGGAGGGCGTCAACATCCAAGTTGGGAGATGCCAAGGTCCAGCGCCCTCGAAAGGTCCCACGGAATCCAATCACGACGCTGGTCGTTTCCAGCTGTTGGTGGACCCTTGGGCCCTTCACGCCTGAAAGGTTCCGCATCATCGTGAAAATCTACAGAAGGGAAAATGACAGGGTTTCCTCAGAACGCCCGCCGTTCACCCTGCACCCCAGCGGACCGTGGCGCACCAAATGCTCCGCGGACCCCACCCTGCCACGAAATCTTGGAGAGGACCACTTCCTTCATTTCCTTTTACATAACTCTTGAAGGAAATGCCGTTGATGCGATTCAAACGGCTCCCTTTGGAGTGCACACGGGAAGCGCGAATCCACGATCGCCAATGCTTCAACGGCCTTGGCACACGGCCAGACGCAAGGTCCCACCACACACAACACGCCCAGGGCTTACATATTTGTTCACCCTTCCCACAACGAAGCGCCTTGCCGACGGTGGCAACGACCCCCGCAACCGAACAGTTCGAATCTCCTTGCACCCACAGAACTTTCCTTTTCACGTGACAAGGACCATCATCCATCACCAACCAGCCATATAACACTTCAGATATACCTACGTATCGCTGCAATGCAGCCTACTTTACAAAACATATGTCAAAGTTGCCCATACACTCAGTGGTAAAGTGCAAATATGTACAAGTCGCACACCATAATGCATAAGTGACCCACCCAGTGAAACGGTGGTCATTATGCGGTGTTGCGAACATAACGCTAACGGAATTGACTTCCCATCCAGCTAACGCTTTCCATCCCTGCTCCGTCACCACCGTCATTCACGTAAAGGCCCATTCACCATGAAGGTCAATTAACAGTCAACTGAATCATTTAGAAGTATTACACAACTGGGCAAGGAGGTAGCCGTCAAGTCGCAACTACGCCCAAGAAAGGCAGTGTTCGTGACTGAAATTATAGGCATTGCACAGGAGAAATCCAGAATTTACCAACCCCTAACTACCTGCAAACGTGCTGGCCGATGAAAAATGTCATTAAAAATATTCCCTCAAATAAGCACAGAGCAAAATGTGTTTCTGACATGGCTACGTCCGAAAAATTGAGTTGGTTCGGCCTACACAATCGCAGCCATGGCATTAAAAGAGAAAATGCGTCCCAACAGCTGAGTGGTATATGGATACAATCGGCTCCAATATTCCATAATGGATTTTGCGTGGCTGGTGTCGCTGCCACTCGGCCTCCAGAAAGTGAAACCTGGATCGAAAACCAGGAAGAAAGCCCTTAAAATGTGCGGTGTGAGTCGCAGTTGTGCACACCGCTATTATATAGACACAAATGAACGATGTATTTGTGCCTGAGTGGTAGCAGAGTGAGGTGCTGCGAAAGTCTCTTTGATGCCCTCAGTGCTTTCGTGCAGTCGCCATGGCAACCCAAATCTGCTGCTTTCATGAGAGGATGCAGAACCAGTGAATCGGGGGGGTTGGGGGACGCGAGACCGCTCTGGTCCCCCACCTACACTGGTAGAAAACGCCATGTCTGCGATGCCAACTGCGATGCCATTTTGACACAAAATGATGCTATCACAGTGATTGCGATGGCATAAAAAGTGGCTGTGATGCATAAATTTGCGTCAAAATAGGAACGCAAGCTCGCTGTTTTCTACTAGTGCTATCCATTTACCTGGATAGGTGATCACCAGATTTGTACCTCAGGTCCAAGCAAAATTCGCTGTGCCGGCCAAGTCCATGACACCATATATTATAAAGGGCAACCGCAGCCGGGCAGCTCCTAGCATATCTGATCCTTTCCTCTACAAACATCCTACTCGGTGGCCTCGCCAATCTGTACCCAAATGTAATGTAGCGTACGCCATTCACCCCTTGGAGGGCCAATGCCCGCCAACCTGATCGCCGCTCCATTGTGCACATCGTCGCTCCCTCCACTTTGGCGCATAGGACTCCACATGCGCGGCACACCACTAGCTGTAAGTGCATCAGCTTTCCAGTAAAGTCCAGGTCCCCAGCTTCTCCCGCTCGTCCAGCTCTCCAGCTATCGACACTGGCCAATAGCTAGTTATGGCCATCATCTTAAATGTCTAGGGCTCTATGCATGCATGCGCCCATATGGACGCTGACGGCGCAGGGAGCTCAATCCTTTCTACTGCCCTCTTCCAAATATTTGTAGCGGCACAACTGGTTGGCGGTACTAATTTTGGAGCCAAACAACCAAATGGCGTGCGATCTTCTAGTATTCTTCCTTTCCACTCACGCACCCTCCATCGCTTGCCATTGGGGCATTTCAGACGTTCTGTTTACCTAGGACGAACACCGCTACAAAGTCGTCCATCCTAGAAACTAGCTTTACAGTACTGTAGCTCTACGTATGCTTCCCTGTGAACATCGTGACATCCAATCGTCAAACAACGGTCACTCCAAGCATCTGTGCAGCTGTCTACTCTCCCAAGACGCACTTGAGGGTGGCTTTTGTCAGAATTGCTGTCAGCAAAGGCACAATGGCCTTGGGCGCCGGAGAAACACAAGCTCTTGCAGCATCAAAGGGCAGTGTCCCCAGCAGCTGCATTTGTACACCAAAAACCCTCCTTGATTCCGTGGACTACACAACCGCAGCAGCCTCCTGTCATGTCGCCATGGCTTACCAATGCGCAGACACTTCCGCAGAGCCGTTGCCGCCATTCTTCCCCAGCAACTATAAATGAAGTCTACGCAAACTGCTCTGTGCGGTAGGGGGACGTAGGTCCCATGGCATTGTTGCATTAGTTATGCACTGTGCTTCGCGTTTGGGTGGTCTCGCACAGTCACAGCTCCGAACCACCTTTAAGGGGCGCTGAGCGTAGCCCCGCATCAAAGCCAACGTCATGTGCGCTGTATGGCACGCCGCACATTCCCCCCCCTTGGGAGAGAAACTGCGCCTGCATCTATCGTCTCACCGTCGTTGCCTTGCTCTGAGGCGCGCATGAGGTTTGCCCCAGTCCGCTGTAGTGCGCCCGACGCCGCGGTTTGATGCGGAAGCATCGCGCTTTTCAATCGCGCTCGTGGCCCGCGAGTCCGTTACTCACTTCCCCAGCAACGTTATGACGTTAGTCCGCTAATCAGCGGACTCCGTACCTGCAACAACACACCGAAACTCCCGTCATGTGTTATGTTACCACCACACCGCGATTGCTGCACCGAGCGCGGGCGCAAACGAGCAGATACCCTACGACCCACATGGCGGTCGGCGGGGGGAACTTCGACAGGTGAACGGCATCTTACTATTCCCCGAAGACGGCATTCCATTGGTCCCCTGGTTCCAGCCCACCCCCGCCGTCGGGCCATTCGACTACCGTCGAAGCTCGCCCTTCCGCGCAGCTTCTTCGCCCAGCTGCTCCGCTCGCCCTTGAGTCCGCGCATCGCGGCGGAGTACCGCACCAAGTACTGGCGCGAGATCCTCGGCCTCCACGCAACCACTGCTACAAATTTCCTCGCTCGAGGGTGGCAAACCCCAAGCCCTTGGCCCCTTACGCCTCCCAGGCCACAGACCGCGACTGGGAAGGACCCAAACGGCCCCCTGCGCTTTGCGGAAACACGCAAAAGGGTAAACATGGCTTGTTGCCGGATCCCCCGCTCCAGGCGGGGAATGCCGCTGCCGGACCTGCCCGAGCAGTACGAGTACATCGAGACGATCGGCTCTGGGACCTACGGAGTGGTAATCCTAGCGAGGGACGTCACTGTGAGGGACCCGGAGAAGGCCAAGGTGGCCATCAAATTGATGGCCGCGCCGGGCAAGGTGCAGGTGGAGGCGATGTCGCGGGAGCTGCTGATCCACGGCGCGGTGCGGCACCCGCACATTGTGCCCGTGCGCCGGTGCTTCAGCACGGCCCACCACATCGGCGTGGTGATGGACTACGTGGGAGGGGGGCGGCTGTTCGACATGCTGAACAAGGAGGGGTGAGTTACAGGCGGGAGCGCGCATAGTTGAATGGCGTGCGCACATGGGGTGCGATGGGCGAGTGGCGAGGCTATGGGGGGCTGCGCAAGGTGCCCTCGGGTCGGAATGGGGCATCACAGGTCGAAAGCCGTGATTAAGATCTGTTCATGTGGTGCTGCGGGTGGGTGGGTGCGCGATCGGCGCGGGGTGGGGTGGGGGGAGTAGAAGCGCCGTTGCTTACGCTGCTCAGACGGGTCGGAAAGTTATTATGGCCTGCTGGGGGGCGGGGAATGGGAGCCGATGCTGCACGCTGCGTTGATGCGAGTCCCAGGCGCGCGCCGCACTTCGCTGGGATGGGAGCATCCGACATCGTGTCGAGACCGGACGGCCGCTCCTGCGGAGGCGCGCAGGGACGTGTGGTATTGCCGTACAGTCAGTGTGTGTAGTATTGGGAGCGCCTTGGGTCGGGGGCGGGTGGCGTGCCGCTGCGACGGTGCCCGCGAGCGTTCGGGACGCTGAAAGCGGGGCTCTGGCGCGACGGGGGTCCCCTTGGAGCCATGCATCAGCCTGCGGCTCGCGCACGGGCTCGCAATTCACCGCAGTCGTCCAATACCACGAAAGAACGACAGAACGACGTTCGCAGCGGCTGCCGACGCGGGCAGAGTCCTGAAACTGAACCGCTGTCCAGACTGGGCAGAGATGTGTGCGGGGTCCGAGGACGGCCGCGAGCGCGTCACTGAGCTGTGCCAATGCGCCGTCTGGGACTGCTCTTGTGGAACGTGCCGATTGCGGTCTCTTGCGCCCGACGCGGTGAGGCGCGGGTGTCATATCGCGTGTCGGTGCTGTACAGCGGTGCCGAAGGCGGGTTGGGGAACACAAGGGGATACAAGGGCCTCACAACCATGGACCTAGAAACCCATTCTCCCGCTTCGCATGCCTGAGTCAACAGGTTGGTTGTGGAGTTTGCAGGACGCAAGACTTTCAATCGAGGTCCGTGGGGTTTGCATCGCTCGGAATTGGGGGCCGCGATCGCACTCGCAGTACTTGCAGTTGCAGTTGGAGAACGTAAACCAGCCTGGGCCCTCGTCGTTCCCAAGGAACAGAAAATGGAAATCTGGAGAAGGGACTGACCTTACCCAAGGAAGCGGGTCGAGATGCGCAGAGGCATTTCCGACTGCTTTTGGCAAGCGAACTCTTGTAGGTTCTTTGAGGTTGTCTGCAATCCCTTTGGGAATTGCGGCATCAGCAAACTGGCACACTATGGTGGCTCTCTGGTAAAATTCTTCAGCGCTTGACGTTGATATGTGCAAGACCTTGCCCTTCCATAAATGAATTGACATTGGTACATGCAAGACCTTGTTTGTGCCCTTCCACAAACCGCTGAGAAGAAAGACATGAACGCAACAAGCCTCATTAAAGAAGGAGGCCCACAGTGGCCCCCTAGTCATGCAGTTCACAGCATTGCAACACAGCCCCCACTTTTCCCTCCTGCAGGGACTGAGTGTCTCCTGTGGCGCTATGAGGGTACATCACTCCCTCAAAGTAAACGAATCTGGCAACCACTGGGGGACTCATGTCTTCTCTGTGCGTTTAGCCTGCCGAGGGTTGGTTTTCAAAGCGTCCCTGAAAAAAGCACCAAGACCTCTTGGAAAAGACACCCCAAGGGCAGGCATGCCAAGGGAGAAATAGAGCCATGATCAAAAACAGTTCCTCCCCCTCTTCTCCCTTGAAAGGCTGCTTATGGAAGTCCTCTGAGTACACACGTCAGGGTTGGCACAACAAGTATGGCATCATCAAGGCAAGTGCTGTGAAGCATTCTACCTGTCTGAGATGTGCATTTTGTTCCTCACGTCAAGAGTGTTGCATCATAATGGCTACAAGTGACGCTTTGTGTGTGGACACATTCCGATAGGGAACATTTCCTTCTTCCACAACAAGGCCTGAGTGCACTGAACTGCATGACTTGCAACAACTCAAGCGTTTGTGTAAACATGGCACGTGTGGAGTGCTTTGCCACCACAATCACCAGCTTAATCGCCTGGTGCTTCATTCCCAGCAACAAGCCATTCCTGTTTGTTACCTCTCGGCACTTTCTGGCGATCGTTCGAGTACCAAACATCCTGAAACGGATGGAATCATGCCCACCGTCCCTACGAAGTACAGGGGCTGCGTTCTGTCAGGGTTTGGCAAACGCACTCAACTGGATTGTTGCAGGCCCCTCCTGTTTTGTATGAATCTCTTGGGGTTGTGGCAGGGAGCCGCTGCCCTCACAGTCTCGCCTCCTTTCCGATGCGCACATTCATTGATTCCTAAACAGGCCGTTTCCCGAGGCCAAGGCCCGCTGGATCTTCCGCCAGCTCATGGACGCCGTGCGGTACATCCACCAGGATATGAACTCCATGCACCGTGACATCAAGCTCGAGAACATCATCCTGGCCGACTCCAAGAAGCAGTGGCCCTCGATCTACCTCTGCGACTTCGGCTTCGCCCGCACCCGGGGACCCCAGTTCGGGCCCACCGTCTCCTGCGTGGGATCTCCCAACTACTTCGCGCCGGAGATCCTGCTGCGCAACGCTAAGTACCAGCGCTACGACGGCAAGAAGGCGGACATCTACTCCTGCGGCGCGGTCTTGTTCATCATGCTGTACGGCTTCTACCCAAAGGTGCGCTGGCTTTGTGAGCCGCGGTGACGTGCTGGGCGCGCTTTGTGCGCTGCCGTCGGTGCACGCCTTTTCGCTTGCTGGTCCGATAAGCAGCAATAAATATGGCGTACTTGTGTACCACTGGTTATGTGGATGCGTATATACGTATGTACGGATACACGCATTTACGCATGTGCATATACATCCATGTGCACGAAGTCAGTACACAGAGTCCTTTTTTTTGACTTCAGAACACTGCGTCGCGTTTGAGTGTTTAAACGATGTGCTTGAAAATGTATCCCCAATTTTATGGAAATTAAAAATGGACAATAAGAATTATGGA
Source organism: Ostreobium quekettii (assembly GCA_905146915.1). Taxonomy (NCBI): domain Eukaryota; kingdom Viridiplantae; phylum Chlorophyta; class Ulvophyceae; order Bryopsidales; family Ostreobiaceae; genus Ostreobium; species Ostreobium quekettii. The sequence goes on from CAJHUC010001189.1 coordinate 62,576, forward strand.
CATTGATTTGCGTGGGTCGGACCCTGCGGGTTCTCCTGACAACAATCCTGTTTAATGCTAGGCAAACTTCGCCAGAGTGCAGAACTCTGACCAGCAAATGTTTTTCAGTGCGCATATTTCTAGAAATCTCCAAAACGCATTGGCTACTGTCCCATGAGCAATTATGTGCAAGCACATTATTGCTCATGGGACAGTAGCCACTTCTTCAATTGGCCTTCGTTTCCCGTTCGGACATCAGAGTTCCTTTTGCTCTTGTTTTTGTGCCGCACCTGCAGAGACTTAAAAGCAATTCAAAGGGTGAAGAAATGCATCGTCCGATACCGCCCAGCAAGCGAAACGGCAGCGGCTTCTGCCATGCACGGCTTATTATCGTCAAAGTGGCTGTGCGCTTGCGCCCACAGGTGTCCTGTCCCAGGGCGGGTTGGGCTTTCCGCCAATCATTGTGAGTTCCTTGTAGACCGCCAGCGGAGGGACGCTGTTGGTCTGTCTGACAGCAGCAGAGACACGTGGCATGACCAGTGCGCCGATTTTCACGTTGCCTGTGGATTCGCATTCAAGATTTTCATTCATTCAACTTGCAAGATTTCTATTCATTCCCTTTTCAAGAATTTTCGTTCATTGGTTTGCAGGGTGTCCTGAAGAGGAGCTCAGGGTTCGGCCTCGACTTGGGGAACATCGCCATCGAGCTGCCAAGGTTTCAGAGGCAGAGGCTGCCACCGCAGCCAAGCAGCAGGGTCGGCGGCCTGAAGTTCCCTTGCACCCCAAGGAGCTCTGCCAGTTCCAAGGCTCCAGGGACGCCGGGCAGCACCGCGAGCTCCAGGGTCCCCACCACCCCCAGGACTAAGGACGTGCCCATCGGGCAGGACTGCCTGCACCTGCTGGAGCAGATGCTGGCGCCCGACCCCGACAAGAGGATCTCGCTGCAGGGCATCTGGAAAGATCGATGGTTTCAGAGCAAGGTGTCGAGAAGGTGGGTGCGGAAAGTATATTGGCCCCCAGTCTTTTCCGTGAACATCCCTTCTTCTTCCGCTGATAAGGTCAATGTGGTGGCTGTTGGCCCGTAACGCGGCATGTTGTCCTCAATTCTTGAGACGCCATTGACAGTTGCGACTGCGGGCGCAGGCGCAGGAGCATGTCTGTCATTAGCAAAGCGTTCAAGTTCTGAGCTGCAACGGCCGTCTGGAGAGGCTATGTTGCGAAAACGGGCCAGCCGGGCGGCCAACAGCAAAGACTGAATGCACCCGCAAGTGCAGATTGGAGTCCCGGGCGCTTTGTCGCCCGCCAGCTCCCCTCACAGGCGGGTGGCACAAGACAGATGACTGCAGAAGTCGATGACACCGCGTGTTGCGCCAGCGTGGGCCCCAGCAGAGGCGATCTGCGCGGGGACATGCAGCCCTGGCTCGTTGTGTGGAGCATTCTGGAAAACTGTGTAGGGCTCAGTACCTTGCAGTACTTGATTTTACCAGCGTGTCCAGAAAGATTCTTGCTCCACAATGGACCATTCGGGGGGTGGGCAAGGGTTCGCACACGAGTCACCGTTCGCTGATGCAGCCACTATCCGGCCGGTGGCCGGCATCCTGGCCTCGAGTTGTGCGTGGCCGAGGTGTCTCACCTGCCAAATGGCGCCTCCACGTTTGGGCCAGCCAGGGTTGGCCAATAGGTTCTGGGTGTTGTGCGAGGGCGATGACTGCAAGATTTTTGCTTCGGTGTGCATATCTTCCACGCGGAAGCCAACTGCAAGGCACTTTGCTTCGATACGCATATCTTCCACATGGGAGGGGGCACAAACAACCTTCTGTTGTTCTGCGAGCACTTGCTGCCGAGTGTTTTTGGGTTCCCTCCCATGTCACGCCGAAACAAGCGTTGGCTGGGGGGATTCTTTTGGCGACGCGAGGCCTCGGCTTATCTCCGTGCGAGAGTCTTTCTAGGCCGAGCAGCGCTGTCTGACTGAATCGGAAATGCGACAGAAACTACCATTGCATTTGTAGACTTTTAATCGCCGTTTGCGGGCGCACATGAGACCGTCTTTGTACCTTGGCGACGCGAGCACATTGGGTGGCAACCAACTTGCCGAGCACCTCATCCTAACTTGTAATTTTAATCATTCTTGAGTTTTCCATCGTTTGAGGGAATGGGCGTGGCTGCTCCTAAAATAGCAAATTTATCAAATCAAAGTCGCAAGAAGTATTGGAAAAGTGGCCGGAAACGGCCACGGCAGCTCGTGGTGCTGAAATGCGCATGGCTGGCGGGTTGCAAGACGCTCTGGATCACCTCTGCTCATAAACTCAATGCAGCAAAAGAGGTCCTTTTGATGCGACTCACGTGGCGTCGATCCATCGCGGCCCGAAGCGTGCACCCCCTTGGGCTGCGAAGGCACGCAGCACCTGTTCGTTGGTGACAACCGTGTGATCATCAAAAGGTGTCACAGCGGGACCGAGTCCCTTGGCATGAAGCCTGTTCCGTGGCGCCGTTTTCAGCAGCTATTGAGGCGGCGGCACAATGGCCCTCACCGCCGAGCCTCTGCCGTGACTTTGGCCAGCAGATATGATGGCCCACAACCTTACAGGGAGCCAATCGAGGCGTGCCTGCAGGCTTGTAATGGTGCACTCACACGCTTCACGCATGTAGAGCCATACAGGAGCATATCTGTTCGCTTCAACGGATGCCCCTTACAACCCACGCGGTGCCAAATGACTTTAAGTCACACACCACATCGTCGACCCTTCTGTGTATCAAGCATGACACTTTGTGTGCAGAGGCACGGCCAGTGCCTCAATTCTTCCCATCTGCCTCGCTATTGGGCAGTGAGGACAGATATCGGTGTTTCTTGGACGTTGGGCATTCATTGACTGTTCTGCAGGGAGATTCAGTGGTCGCCACTTGATGAAGTGCCGATAATACTGAGCCTAGACCATGAAGTGCCGCTGCACCCTCCCAGGGCGGTCGGTGACCCCTTGCACATGACATTGAACCACATAGCCACAGTGCGCAGTGGCCCAGTTCAAGAAATTGCAGTCCTGTTACATTTTTAGACGCATCCTGATGTGCAAGCATGCAGACGGTTCCAGGCCTGTACACCAAAGAAAAGGTTCCCAGAAGCCTCACGGAAGACGCACACCGCGTAATATGCTGGCTTCGGCGAACGTCCTTTCCAGGCAGTGCGGCCCTCCGCGACGCCTGCTGCCCGCCATTGGCCGCTGTCGCTCTTCCGCTTCAGCAAGTGAACTGATGGGCAAGTCGTCGACAGCCAGGATGGCGATCAGCCCGACGATCTCCTGCGGGCACATCCACAAATAGGTAGGTGTGCTGCAGGCTGGATTCACCTTGCGCCCACAAACCAACGATAGCCATGGAAGCAAGACAGTGGAAGATGATGCACAAGCCCAACAAGACAGCGCAGGTGCATCAGCTCTGGGGGTACCGCGGCCTGCTCGTGACCCTGGCAAAGCTGCCCTTGGACACCAGTGGGCTTCTGTTCCTCCTGTTTCGGATTTCTTTGGATCTCTTTGGGCCAGTTCTCATCCGGAATACATGTGGATCTGCTGAGGTAGAGTGAACCGACGTAGTACTTTGGCAGGCATTCCTAATAGTGAAGGGGCTCTTCAGCACGCGGCACTCACCTTTGGTGTGACACTGGCACAAGGTAACTGGCCACCAGCCCCATCACAGCAAACCTGCACCAAAAACAAAAAAATAATGGATGCAAAACAATTGCACTTGCAATATGCATACATGCTGTGACACACTTAAATAGCAAAATAAATAAAAAGTAATAGATGCAAAACAAATGCACTTGCAATATGAATACATACTGTGATACACTTAAATAAGAAGTAAATAAAAGGTAATGGATGCAAAACAATTGCACTTGCAATATGCATACATACTGTGATACACCTAAATAAAAAAGTAAATAAAAAGTAATGGATGCAAAACTATTGCACTTGCAATATGCATACATACTGTGATACACCTAAATACAATGGAAATATGGCGCATAATATGAATGCCCACATTCTGAGCTCACAACTGAAAGTGGAAAATAGTGGCTCCACCAGCGTTTCGGTTGATCTTATTGCTTTCAGTCTGTGCTTTAAGTGATTGGAAGCAAACAAAATACTGCAGCAGGCACCGTGGAAAACTGTGAGCGCCATCACCTGAAAAAGCAGTGCTAGAGTTTACTAGTTTTGTTATTACAGTCAATGAGCATGCGGCATTCCTCTGTCTAGCTTTCCTGATTCTAGCAGCAGTGGTGACAGCCCTGACGTATTTGAATATAACAGCTGCATTAAGTGGTGGGCAGTGCATTCAGTCCTGTTTCCATTGTGGTGAACTGCAGCCAAAAGTTCGTACTGGGATCTGAGCACCTGGGATTTTCTGTATGTTCTGATTGCTCTGGCAACGCATAAAGGGAACCAGAGTGCTGATTCACCAGTGGCCAAGCTCATTGAAATATGACAAAAGGCTCCACTTGCAGTTGGTATGTGATGCCGGTTGGCATTCGCATGCACAACAGTTTGTGCTTTCATTCCTGTTCCTGACGAAACTGCAAATGGACCTGCCTTGATGGAGGCTGTGGACTCGATCGCTGTTCCATGTGCAAACAAGTTCCATTACACTGCAAACAGCATTCCCTTACACAAAACTGTTGACAGACAACTGAAAAGCCTGTTTGAAGGGAGTCACATGCTGCTATTAACCAGAGAGCTCGCAAAGTACTACCCTATCAGTCAAGAAACATGAGACTCCAAAGTAGGGAAGCAGCTCTCAGTTTCCTACATTGTCCATGGAAACCAGTTTCGATGAATTGTCTAGTGAAAACCAAAGGACTTGCAGCAGTAGTCAATCAACATTCAGTCAGTTTGCAATTCTCAACATGCATTGCTATTGATTTTTGCTTCACAGAGGCTCAGGTCCACTCAATCTACATGCACTGAAGTGGTTGACATGTCTTACTTTCTGCATGGAGCAGCATACAGCCAATTCGTGCCACATCACTGACAGTGCAACAAATCAACCGGAAAAACTTTTGCTACTTACGTCACTGAACTGATGATGTGCTTCAAGTCCATCAACTCGCTCTTCATGTTCGCAAGTGAAGAAATACAGCAGAACACAGAGCACCATGCACACACCTTCATCTGCACAAACAGAACCACAGAATCTACAGTCCAGAAAATGCCATCACCAATGCAGATTTGTCTTTAGAACAGTGAACGACCCCTGCTTGCCCCATGCAGCATATGTCAATGCCTGCCATGTGCAACAATGCTGTTTCCCAAGAGTGTCTTCGCAACTGCTATCCATGGCCCTTCATGAACAGCATTGCACAGTTGAAAGAAAGGCAAGCCCATCACCACAAGTGTATTGTGCTGGACATCCAATTCGTGCAACGCACTCTTTGCTGAAAGATGCAAGTGCACACTCCAGCCCGTGAATTGGTGCACCTGCAACCCAGAAACAAACTACAACCAGCACAGCATTCGCCAAGATCTTGTGGCAATGCAATTATATAACCTGGCACCATTTGATGATCGCAGGAACTTCTCTTCAGCAAGCTCAGTGATGCAATTCAAGCTCAGGAGAGAGGGGCATTGGCCACAGCTGTTGTAATTATAGCCAGCAAGGCTGTTTGCCAGTACATGTCCTCAACGATCACAGAAACGTGTTGTCACATCATTCCTAGATTCTGCCCCGCCTTCGATGGCTGGGCAGGCGCACTGGCCATTCAGAACTACCGCAGTACATTCAACCTTTCCGCACAGTAACGTAACTCTTGGCCTTTTTTCGCAGAGAAAGAAGTAAAATAAATAAATCTCTTTCATCAGATTTGTGCAGAATAACATACAAAAAACTTCAAAATAATGCTCTGAAAGCAAAATGTGGAGCAAAAAGTGTAACAATAAATTCTTGATAGGGAGGGGTTGAATATACTACAGTATTGACAAATGTGATCCAAAGAAATACTGATCGATGCTCTAAATCTCCGCCCACCTTCATGAGCAGGGCAAGCACTCCAAACACAAGGGCCATGAGGAGCATCGGGTCTGGAGGCTGGTCATCAGCATTTACGACAGGCCGACTGTATTTCTTGGCTGCCTGAGGTCTCCGTGGATCACCGCCGGACGTCTGATCAAATGAACGGCAGGCACAAGCCATGAGGATCGAGAATTCAACACGGGCAACAGCTAGTGTGAATTGCTGTCCTTGAACATTGCATGCCTCAGGCGCTTTTCTTCAGATCGTCAATGGTTTTCTTTGCCAATGCGACACACACAACTTGCTTGAAATGGTCAACTCATGTTGGTGCTTCATGTTGAGGGGCAATTCTGTGGGAAAAGCTTTTTCCACTTTGCTCCAGTCTTTGATGGTGCCTTATTGTCTGATTACAGCCAGCAAGTACTCTGGAACTGCAGCAAGTGCAATGGCATTTCCAGAATCAAGTCAACACGAACTACCACAAATGGTTGAGTTAAAAATGAAAAAAGGATTCAAAAGGTTGAGCATGCCAGTAGCTATGCTTTGGATAACAAACATACAGGGCGGTGCAAGTAAATGGTCGCACTCCGTCCAGTGCGCCCTTCTGCTGAAACAAGCAGCTGCGCAAGCAGAAATAGCCACTCACATACCAAACAGTAGGCACTGCGACATATTCCTTCTACAGATGCCAATGTGACAATATGCACTTGAATGCCAGCACCCCCATCATGGTACTGGGAAGGTGCCCATGCACCACACAATTCCGTGTGCATACATGTATCTGCTTCCAACTACACTAGCAAAGTGATTGTCAGCATTTTGCCTTGTCACACAGGAAACTCTGGCGTAAATGTTTGCTGCATTTGGATTGCCCAGCTGAGATAATAGAGAAAACTACACACTACATACTCCAAAAGCAGTAAGTGTGTACCACCGCAGCATTGCATTTGGGAAAAAGTTGCATTGAATATACAACAAAGCTCTGAGAAACATGGAGCTCATCATGGCAAGGCACTGTGCCTGACAACTGTGTTTAGCTGTTCAGTAGGTCTTCCCAACCTCTTTGAACCACGCTGTACACTGTCAATACGTGCATCTGTTGAATATTGACAAACTGTGATCCTGGTTGATGAAGGGTGAATTGCAACACAGGGCTGCTCCATCGCTTCCACTTTTCCACTGTGTGGAAGAGTGCACTTCTTCCTATTTCACAATAGTATAACAGGAAGAATGATCCACATCATGGATCCACCTGGTGGCTCAATCAGTGTCAGCATGGGTATACAAACTCACTTTGAGTAGATCTGGACGCGCCATGTTGCACCAAAACTCGTCAGTGTCGTCCCCTCCCTTGAATACAGTCCCTGATGTTGACAAGACAAGATTTGTCTCACTACCATATTTGTCCATAACATTGCAACAGAGATCATGAGGAGTCCGGAGTCAGGACGACTTGTTTGATTCCATTGGTCAAAACATAACCCAAGCGGTCCTCCTTGCACATAATAACCGATGCAGAACATTTCGTGCCATGCCAATTTTGAGGGCAAGATGTGCCTCGCATGCTATCGATCTGTCCAATACGGTGAAAGGCGATTTTGACTGCGCACTGCCACAACCCAGGCACAAAGATTTCAGTTTAGAGTTCTGCAAGGGATAGCAACAGGGTGCCATCAAGATATGCAATGGTTGATGTCCTGGGAACATAAGAGCCAGCCACTCGAACAGAAATAACCTATGAACATGCCAAATCCACAATCCTGGCAAAAATTCGGATTTGACAATCAGGCAATGTGGAGTCGACCAAGCAGCCCAGGTTTTTGCATTGCGAGCTGCTCTGAAGCCAACAATGTCAATGGCAGTGCCAGAACTCTTGCCAGAGCAAAAATCTTGCTAGGAGTCTGTTGGTGTTTGTAATCGCCTCTTTGCCAGAGTGTCAATTAAAAAACTCACAAACATAATCGCACTGTAGTTGGCAAATAATGGCAGGGATGGAGTTTTGTGCAACTGGCTTCTTGTAGAGCTGTTTGCTGAGTGTGGTGGGCGAACTTTAGTTGCCTCACATTACATTCGCCCCTTTTACTCTTAAACTTGGTTGTGCATTTCCCCCCTGCGAAAACCCCCAGATTCCCCCCCCACCCACCCCCACCCACCCACCCACTCACACCCCCACACCCCCGACCCCCCCTCCCCTTCTCATTTGGCCACAATTGCTAGTTTTCTTGCCATTCATCCTGCTGTCTATTTAGCGACTTCTGCATCGATTTCTGCACTGCTGCAGCGTGTCTCTCGGAAATGCATTCTTGGGATGGGGCCGTCTATAAGATTCCTAAGATCAGTGCAGCACAAGTAGTGTGGAAAGCAAAAGTGTGCCCATTGAACGGCACGTTTCCCTTCGCTAAAGCGCCCATCTTCGGCTGACAAGTGTTAAAAATAGGGCAACTTCAAGGACAACACCAGAAAAGGAAGCAATACAGGGCCGTTCACCTTTCCAGCACCTGTTGATTCAAGGGGCGCTTCGAACGGACAGCACACCAGCTGCTGCAACCTCCTCTTAAGAACTGTGGGCAAACTATCCCCGCTGGCACGTTGTCTTGATCTACATCCTGAAGTAGAGCAAACTGCCCCTTTCTCCCGCTATCCTTGCAAAATGGATCGGAGCACCATCCGCACGCCATCCCATGGCGCCTGCTGGCCAGCAAGCATTCGAACGCGTGGGCTCATCGAAGGGCCGCTCCGGGCGGATCGAATCCTGCCCCAAACTACTCAAGCAAAAGGCGAGAGTCGAACGTCAGTGGGACCCGCACAGAGCGCCCCTCGACGCTCTGCAGGTCCTGATCCCATCCCAACCACCCAACTGACCCCAGCCCCAGCAACAGCGCTATCTACTTCCATGCTTACAGCAGCGGCATGCACTTCATAAACTCCAAACTGGGACACCTATTGGAACCGACGGGGCCCCAAAATCCGCCCAGCCCAACAGCGTAGACGGACAGATCCCTGTCCCCGCCCAGCGAATGGCAACGCTGCAAGATCGCGACAACAATTAGATCGCAAACGCTAGGCCACGGCGGGGAGCGGCGCGAACGCTCAGAATGGCCCTCCACGCGCCCCCACACCCTCTTGCACTGTGCGCTCATCATTTCGCATCGAAGACTCCACAGCATCTTTCCGCAGCATGCCAAAGAGCCTCGCGTACACTTGCTTAGGAGGGGTTGCCCTTTGTATGACCTGTTTCTCTTTCCCTTTGCAACAAATCCTACCCCCCCTTCCCTCCCCCCCGGCGTGGATTGCTTACCCCTGCGCGGGAGGCGCCAAGAACCACTGCGAGGCCAAAGCGGAGTGCCGGCTCCGGAGGAGGGCTAAAGGGCTCTGCACAGCGGCGCAGCGGCTGCGGCGGCTGCGAGAAATGGGGTGGTTGGGGCTGCGTCCGCGGGGGAGCCTTGCCGCGGGGGGGGGTGCACCTACCCCGACCGCCGTACAATGGGGAACGACCGTCATCCGCCATCGAGCGCATCGAATATGCCGCGGACTGGTGACAGCTGGCGGTCATGGACACTTCACAGGCACCGCTTTTAAAAATAAAAAAAAAATAAAGTAAATAGGTAAATATAGCAAATAGGAAGCTGATGGCCACCCCTTGGCCTTGATCTGTAAAACTGGTGTCAACTGGCGGTGCGCAGATTCTCGAATGTTTCGCAGTGTTTTGGTGCGGGTGGTAAAGAGAGGATGTCTGACTGGGATCGCCCCGGATACATCTAGGCCCCACTGCTGCAACAAACCACCCAGCCAGGGCAAAGGAAGAGGGCAGTCCAACCCCTTAAGCGCCCTTCCACCCAACACGCGGCCTGCGGACATTTGTTTGGCCATGCCGGGTTGCTGATTTAGTGCGGATGGCAAGGAGGATGTGTGACCGGGATCGACCCGGATACCTCTAGGTGGATGTCCCATCGTTCCACCAAACCACCCGGCCAGGGGTAAGGAAGAGGGCTTAGGCCATACTCCATGCCGTTTCTGTACCTCGTCGTTAATTGACTCCCAGGAAGGGCGGAAACTGTGGCGATAAAGAAATTTCATGATTTTTACACAACCGGCACATTACGTCTAAGTTGTGTGGGAGTTGCACAATTGCCTCACCTTTCTGTATTGAGAAGTTGCCCCAAACACCACTGGGCTGTTGCAAATCTCCTTGAGCGTTAAGCTGCGTTAGTGTGGCGCTCAAGGATATTTCGAACAAGCCGGAAGGCACGCCTTGGAAATGTATCAATTGACAGAGCCCAGGGCCCTCCCACATGCCATCTCTAATCCATTACAGTACATTGGACAGCTCCCATCGAATACAAGAACGAAGCTGGCAGTGCCCGCCCTTCATAAGCATCGCCAGCAAGCTGCAATTATTCCTGCACGGGCCAATTGCCCGGCCCGCGAAGAACCCCACTCGGTTGGTTGTGCCGGGATGCACAGCTTGCACATACGCAACCAGGCTTGTCATTTACGTTTGCGTTTACGTTCACGTCATTCACGTCATTCACGTCATTTACGTTTGCGTTTTCTGGGGTTTCACTTTCTTACGTTGTTACCTTGTTACGTTTACGTTTTCTACACGTAAATCGTACATTTGTAAAAGTGCTATTTTTACAGCTGTTATGTATGGTTTTGCTGCTCGTTGTGACAGCCAGGCTACGCGATCAAAGTCGCTTACAATGATCAGTCCTCCGCCCCTTCCAACAGCTGGAACACAGCGTCCACCTCACCCGGGGCAAGGACAACGACGGCGTGGAACAAAAGTCCGTTTCTGCCCATTCCAGCGCGTCTTGCTGCCGCTGCCTGGACTCCCTAGTCTTTATGTACTGTCTTTATGTACACGGGATCGTATTACGTCGTGTTTACGTAATTTTGCGCCTATCTACCCGTAAAAAGATAAAAATTGTTTTTGCGCGTAAAAACGGAGAAATTGTTTTCACACGTAAAAAGTAAATACGATCAGTTTTACGGCGTCAGTAAGAAGCTTCTGTACAACACAGAGCAGCTTCAAGAAAATCTTTGTGGCATGAGCCAGTTTGGAGGAATAATTAACAATAGTCAACAAAGTGCCAGCAGCTGGCGTCCTCAATCGCGCAAGCATGTCCTTCGAATTGAATGGCAATGCACAGGACAGCACCGCCCGCCTGAGGGGCACCACCGACGGAAGTTGTCAGTTGACTAGGACCAACAACTCCCTGGGCAGTGGCAGCGGTGGGGAGCGCAGCGCTTTCCTGGCTGTGCAGGGCTGTTGTCTCGTGCTGTTGCTGAGTCACGCCAGCGGAGGCCCAAAGATGGACGCCAACGGTGTGGAGAGCACTAGCATAAAAAGGACCAAATAACACTTTTGGCAAACACATGCATGTGCATATCATCAGTGTTGTGCATGCTAAAAACACGGGAACAACCCAAACCCGTCAACTTTTCACACGTTTGAACACGTGTTATTTGGCCCTTTTTCCCTAGTGAAGCTTTTTCTCAAACATTCAGATACAAGTCACACAAGCACCTACCCCCCAAGCCCACCCCCCTCCCCTTCTCCAGCCCCTCAACAAGTGTAGGCGAGACTCTGTTCCATACTGTGAGTGGATGCTGCAAAGCCTTCCAGTCCGATGTGATCACACAGCTCGAGTAGCAGGAACAACAACAAAACATACCAGGGGGGGGGGGGGGGCGCTGGTTGAGCGTCAATTTGACGTTAAACGTACCAAGATCGACACAGTGGCCCCCCTGTCACCTATCTTGGGCATTTGAGCGCCCCCTGACCATTTGTGTCTGGGTATCACGCTCGGTGCCAAGAACCACACACATCAAGCGTCACTATTTTCGCGACGCGAACGTAAGCGTCACCGCTATTTTCGCCCAGCCCTCCTTTTCACCTTTTCACCCGGACCCGAAGTGGCCGCGGACTCTCCTTCGTGCCCAGCCCCCTGAGAGCCTCCGCGCCGTTCAAAAGCGACCCACCCGCCTCGACCCGGAACCCAAGCGATCGGCCATCGAGCAAGGGCACCCCCCCCCGACTGCCATGTCGAACGTGGCCCTTCGCCGATGGCTCATGTTTGTCGCCGCTCTGCGGATGCTTTCAGGCAGGTTCAACCGCTGTGCGTCGACTTTTATTTTTTTGTTCAATTCCACTTTCTCTTTTTCTGTGCGTTTCTGGGCGAGTTGGGGAGGCAACGGGCGGGGGGCGCAACTGTTGGTGGGCATCTTGGCAGTATCTGGGTCCGCTGAATGGTCCCCTGATTATGTGTGCGGCGTGGACAGAACATCTGGCTCCTCCCCGGCTCCTCCCCGACTGGCCACCCTGTTTTGAGTTAAGCTCCTCGCGAAATTACCCCCATTCGGCTCTGCCTCTGAGGTCATCCTGCCATTGTGCTTGGATCCTTGACACGCACTGGGGTCTATGGAATGCACACGGCGCCCAAAGCTTCTCGCCATGCAACTGGAAAGACAATGGGCCCGCGTGTCGCCGTGCATCCGAAACTGGTGCCGTTTCGAATTTCGGTCGACATTTTGTCGGCAGCGATTCGCAATTTCCGGTTTGCCCCGGTGAAAGGCCTGGGATCGTCACCCCTGTCCTGAGTTTTTGTTGAGTTTGTTGAATTTGTTAATCGCAATTGTCTGTTCCCGGTCGAGTTTCCGTCAGGACTTGCAATCTCCGGATTGCCTGGTGAATGGCAGCTGCGGAGTCCGAACTTTTATTCTTAATCGCCTTGGGGCGGAGGAAATGTGCAATTGGCCAGAGTTGTGCACTAGATGGCAGGCATGTATTTGCCCCATCGCTGCGGTGAAGATCCCAATCTCTATAGTTGTTGGCTGTACCCGAAACACAAACAGACTAAGTGCTGAAAAGGCTGGAGAGTCAGCGCAAAGGCAGGGAGAGTAAAATGTGCTCAGACGTGGCCCTCACCACACCAGACCTGCTATCTGTTGCTGCACCTTGCTGCCTGAACTTGACCCCCGCCTGCCCTTGGTGCCTTCGCTGCAGTGTACATTGGCTTCTTCGACTTCAAGAAATTTCGCAGCAATTTGTTTGACCTCAGGCCAGAGCTTGGTGAGTGCTTGAGACAGGTGACTGTGTTTTGTACAGTGAATGTTTGGGCTTAAAGCATGTAGCTGTTTTGCTGCAAGCTTTCAGCAAATTTGTTTTGCACCTTAATCTGGGTGTAAACTCCAGAGCAACGCTGAGCGTTGCAGCAACGATCTTGTTGATAGCAGATTGTTGTTGAGCTCTTTATAGGAAGCCTTGCAATGCTGCCAATGTGTGCTAAAACAACATCAATTTGTACCTATTGAATAACAAGGCTGCATCAGACGATCTTGCAGCAGTGGGTGAAAACTGTTCATTTGTTTTGGCATAGCTCTGTATTATCTTCTCATTGTGGCAAGGGCCCTTGACGTGAACATTGGTTTGGTTCTTGAGGACACAGTTGTCAGCACCCTGATTTTATTTCAGAAAGTGACGAAACATCCTTCAAGGTGATGGTGTGCATATTTTCAACATTCTATTGTTAGCTGCAGCAATCTTCACCACCAGATTCAGCTCAGAATCTGTTTCTGTTCATTCTGTCTGAAATGGCTTGATTGCTGAGCTTTACGCCCCTTGCCCCCGTGCAACAGGGTAATTGAGCCACACCTAGGCACAAAACTCTGCACTTGATTTAGACAAGATCCTGCTGCTGTTTGTTTTGTCTATGCAAGGCCTTGACAACTCAACTCCCCCTTGCTTCTCTGCACTGCAGTTACTGAGCTATATGGACGAACATTCGCGGTGTGGACATTCATGACCTGCTGTCTATGCGTGATCTGCTCAAGGGACCCTTGCAACAAGGCAATTTATGGTGCGGTCAAGCAACAGCACTGTGTTGCCTCCCAGAACACGCTGGATTTTGTGTTGTCATGTACCTATTGCCGAATCCGCTCTTGTACGGGAACATAAAGCCGATTCCATTGACCGTCTCCTGAATGGGATAGCCTATTATGATTTGGCAGTCTTCCATGACAGAATAGCCACCTGTTTGGTGTAGTCATCTATTATAGTGATGTTAGTGTAACTCATTGCCAATGAGCCAAAGGCGAGTGTCACTTTATTGAGTACATGTGGGCCATGCATGGCACATCCTTCCTTTTCTATCCATGTGCCGATGTGGGTGATAGTGTTAGTTCCATACTATCCCTGGAGATGACCTTCATGCAATACTGCAGAAATGGAAAATCAGGAGACGATGGGCATAAAGTACATGGACGGCGAAGTGGAAAGCTTTGCAGAATTTTGTTTCTTCCAAAAATCATAAAGTTATACTGCATGCTGCCTGTCCAGTTGCTGTTACCTCTTACTGCATTCACCTGTTGAATGGGCTTCAAATTGCAGTCATACGTGCTTGGTTTTGGCCTATTTGGTGCACTCGTAAGCTAGTATGCATTGTATGACTTGGTCTTTTCTTGCTTCATGCAGAAAGCAAGGAATATCAGCTTAATACAACTAAGGTCAAGTGCTCTGATGAGCCCAGTTTTTGTACATTACTTGACTTCAGGTTGCCTTACTTATAGTGCAAAGAGTGTCAGTGCAGTTCAGAGTGTGCGATCCTGTCTGCAGATTGTAACCGATAAGGATTGTACAGGTGATATCGCACTTGCTGGCCTTGTGGTTTTGTCATATATCTTTGTCCACTTTCTACTGTGATAGTGAAGTGTTTTGAGGATCCTACACACCTGCTTGTACCCATCATATGCTGGACACATGACCGCTGATTTGTAGACTCAGATTCTCTGGACACTGGAAAGATCGCTAAATATTGAGAGATAATGCCCTTACAGGTGTTGGACTTTATCGCACACTGCTCAAATTCACAGGGTACAACCTAGCAGCATGAATTTGATTCGATCTTGGGGTAGCTTGGGGTACCTATTGCATTGATTGGGTACTTCCCCAGAGGTGCCAAATCTGGAGGAGACACCCTTGCCCTTGAAATGTTCCAACAAACCACTTCAACCAAGCAGTCAAGTTTCTCAAGTATGTGAGCCACGGTGTGCATGCTCCGCTGTGGTCTCAAATTGAAGTCATGAGCTACAAAAAGCACATATCCCAAGATAGAAAAATGTTCCATCATGTAACTGAAACTGCAAGCACAGCATTGTGCCAACTAGAAGTTCTGGCGCAACCAAACAAATAGCATATGTGCACAAGCAATGCCTGAGTCACATCTCTCCACCGCTGCTGAGGTAGGCCGGGGGGTTTGGGATGCAAAGCTGGCCACCCTTGTAAGCCTTTCAGCATTGTTACATCAGGTGCAGCAATATATATGGTTGTACATAATATGTAACAATACGTAGTACATATAGGCGAGGAGCTTAGTCATTGGACACAGCCTCCCATCTGTGCTGAAGCACTACAAATGTTAGAAGTCCTCCAATTTCCAACTTGCCTGAAGCCCTGGGTTGTTGGCAGGGGCCACCTTGCTCTCCTTTGTGGCTGCCTTGTTTCACTTCACTCTGGAGGTGCTTGTCTTCCAGACAATGAGCTTCAAGAGTGCTCTTACACCTGTGCTGATTGCTGGTGAGTAGCGAGTGCTGCAGATGCTGCTGTTCCTGTTCATGTTGCATACAATAAGCAAAGTGTAGTTTTCATGTTTCTCACTAGCGAATCTCCAAGTGTGTCCAGAGCCTCGAATCTCACCCCCTGGATGGGTCGTGACTGGTGAATAAACAAGGTGTGGGTGAATGCATCTTCAACAGAATGAGCATAAATTGTTGAAGAATCGCTTTTCCTTGCGTGCTATCACAACTGATCAGGCACACCTTCCCCAAGTTGTTTGGCTCATCTACCATATCAGAGGTCTGGACATGCTTAGTACACTTCCTATCCATCACCCTGACAATCGATTTACTTCCAGAGAAATGGACGGGGAAGAAATGGAGAAGATCACCAGTTACAGAGAAAGCGCTGGCATTTTCGCCACTTTTGCCCCACCAGTGTCTGATGCTATGAGTCCAGTAGAGAAAGATGTAATGTACAGGGTGTTGCTTTCGGCAGTGCCCGCAAGGACGCATTCATGCCCTCACTTTAGCACTGCCATGAGGGTTGCGGTTCAATCTTTTTGTATTAGCTATTTGTTCATCATTCATTAAGGTTAGCTTACTGTATGCTTTATTGTTCTGTCTGTTATACAATCAGCGTTCTGGGTTGAATTTCATGCTCACTGTGCGCCAACTGCTCTAGGTCTTCGATATTGAAGTATCACTTGTTGCATAACACTGACACACAAGCACCATCTTGCCTGATTGGTTGATTGGCCACAGGCCAGAGAACAGCGCTGATAGAACCATCACCACTCTTTGGGCTAGTTGTTGCTGCCCTTTTGCCATTGTGTCGTACGTGGATGGAGTTGGCTTCGTACCTTAGCATAATCTAATGAAAAGAGAATTCCACAGGACTTGCTGGCCATGCCACAAGTGTTGGTAAAGAGCAAATCGGAGGAGAACCCTCGGCGCAAGTTGCGATTGCAGGATGTGTGGAAGTGAACATCCGTGCATGCAAATATGGCTCTCGTTGTGCTTGACCTATTCAACCAGACACGCTTTTGCGCGGTGCTGTGTTGAAGACACATATCAGCACTTTCCGGCTCTGGGAATGCTTTAGGAATTGGGCATTGGTGGCTGCAGGAATCTCAACGCTGTGGATGGTGGCTGGGTGGAACTACTACACGAACAGGTCTGTCCACCATCTATCACCACATGGTCCACGCGCAAGACGTTGCCCAGATTGTGGCCACATCGCAAATGGGGCCCTGGGAGTCTGAGACCTTCTGTGCATTGCCAACTCAACTGAGAAGACCTCATGATGTACTGCCCAATGACCTCCCCTTGCTCGCATGGCCAGCTCTGGTTGGATCTCAGTTTGAAGCACCACCACTTAAATCTTAGGGCGTTCGCTGTCCATGCCTTTCTGATGGGTGTGCCGTTTGTGATATGCCCACAGTGACGAATGCAAAGTGGACTGAATGGAGCAGTGGCCACCCCGGACGTTCGCCAAAGGGCATTGCACTCATGTTGCACAATGGCCGAGCGCAATGCGGCGTGCTTCCATGCTTATCGCATCCCCATCATGGTCGTGGCATGGATCAAGTTGGCAGATTGCATGGTAGGATTGGGTCAAAGCCTGTGAGAAGCCAGGGTGGTGCTGACATCTGTCAGCGAGCTGCATCAGCAAGACAGCATGCCTGGAATCTGTCGCTGTCTTGCGCCGTTTTTAGATTTTCTCTGCCGAGGTCTGCTCTCGGCGGGGCTGTGGGGCATGTCTATCGTGTTCAGTTGACGGATATGCTGCATTGCGTGATTTAGTGGTAGGCAATGGATGGATGGCATCTTGGGGGCTCTCTGCGTGCTTTTGTCTGTATCAATCGACCAAGATTCGATTGAGGCCACAACAATTGACGGTCGTGTGCAATCGGCTGTATAGTGTCTGGTTGTGTTTGCTGTGTATTGAACTGTCACTATTAAAACAGGAATAACTTAGCATAAAGAGATGGCTCGGGCTTTTCAACAAAGGATGAGAGCACGCAATGACAGATATATCTGTCCTATATAGGAAATGACAGATATATCTGTCCTATCTGTCCTATATAGGAAATTCTCCAGAGTCTAGGCTCTTCTGCAGGACCCGAAAAGCCTTCCAAGCAGGACGGAACATGTCGCACTATCGCCACCTCCTCCTGTGGAAACTGATACTGAGCATAGCTTGAGGCCTCACTGCGCTGGAGCCAAAAAATGCCAAACACGCAGAAGAATGGAAATGACGAGGTGAGAGGCAATCGATGCAGAAGCCAGGATGCTCACCGAGGCACCGTCAAGGCCAGTGATGCAGCAGCCGACGCCACTAAGCTCTCCTTCCATCTCACCCCCCGCTCGCCGCTATTTTCTTGTCCGCCTCAAGGTGAGCAAAATATTTGTTGCCTGAGGAGCTGCCCAAACCGAAAAAGCACCCAGAGCTCGGTCACGATAGTCATGGACGAAAATGGACGACGAGATTACCCTCATAGATCGGCCTGGTGTGCTATTCGACGCTTTTCGGAATTCCCACCGTGTCCGTTCGCGGCTCGAAGCCACATTGCTGGCTGTTTATTGCCCTGTACCTTACCACCATTTATTCGCAGAAACCCGGTGCAGATTATGGAGCCATAAACGCCTTGCTAATCCATGAGAGAAGCTTACATGGAAAAAAAGCTTGCAGGACGCTAACCGCCCTACTCTAACTTCTATAGAGTATCAATTTAACCAAATTAGAGAAGGAAAAATTAGCAAAAGAAAGGAGACAGATTCCAGTTTCTTGAGATTACTACTTGGCGTATCACATCAATCAGCAATTGGCACACAAAAGGACGGGTAGATCAAGAGAGGCCAGACTCCACATCGCGTTGTGCTTTCAGCAAAAATAAGCCGTTCAATCCATCGATTGGGATGTCGGGTTGTCCAGGCTTGGTTTTTACGCCGTAAAAACTGATCGTATTTACGTTTTTACGCGTAAAAACAGTTTTTACGTTTTTACGCGTAAAAATGCGTAAAAATACGTAAATACAACGTAAAAACTGCACGGTGTACATAAGGACAGTACATACAGATTTACGGAGTCGGAGAGTGGCAGCCAGATGCCCTGGAAGGGGCAGAAAACGAGTTTTTGTCAAACACCATCATCGCCGTTGCCAAGGGCGAGGTGGACACTGTGTTGCGGGTGCTGGATATGGCGGAGGACTGATGAGGGCGTCCAAGGGAGCCGCAAAAACGTAAAAACAGCCGTAAAAATAGGGTCTTTTGCAAATTTACGTTTTTGCGCGTAAAAACGTAAAAGTAAAAACGTAAACGTAAACGTAGAAACCAAGCCTGGGGTTGTCGGTCCAGTCTGTGCATGTTGTTGTGCAGTGCAACGGTGGCTTTTTTTCTGTGCCTGGCCATTCTTTGCACGGCGGACATGGCTGGCTTATGCCTCAATGACTGGTTGGCTATCCTGTGAATTATGTGACTGAGGGATTGAAGGTGGTGGTTGCGGTTTCGCTTGAGGTGATCGATTTTGCATTGATGCGCCCTGAGCAATACTGACCCTTTTAATGCACGCCCACTCGAAAACAGATGAAAAGAAGAACCGTTTGGATCTCAATGATTCTGTCGTTCCCATGGTGAAGAGCTATATCGAGTCACCACATCGCGACCTAGCATTGATGTGTGTGCAAATCAGGACACTGTCGAAGAATCTCAGGAGCTCAATGCAGATGCAAACTCACCAATCAGAATATGGCGGAAAACATATCAAGCCAAACTGCGACTGATCTTGGATATTCAGATGATCGGCATTCACTGATTATTCCCTCTTCTAGAGTAGTTCACCCACCGGTAGTGGTTGTTAACTGGGCGTAACTTGAAAACTATGCAAATCTTGGCAACACCAACTTGTGATGATGCACTGGGAGATGCGAACCTTGTCGTTCAAGTAACGCCCATTGTCCCGGCGAGCGGGTGGCAGCTCGAGAAATTTCTCACGGAACAACACAAAAACGTTGCTTCCGAAACAAACTTTTCCTATTTTGCTCCACGAGAAGCCAAGATGTTGCCGCGATCCCGCTCAACTGCAGCGCCGTCTTCCACCAGCACACAAAAGCGCGGAAGCCAGCGTAATCAAGGCGTTGCAAACGCGTCAATGTTGGACCCATTCAGAAGCACATGCAGCAAAAGATACGTCACGCGCCACTCGCCACGCCCTGTATGGTCACAAAGTCAACGTCATCATTTTTGCACAACAAGGTGATGACGTATCCGTCAGCTTCCTGTTTCGCCCGAGCACAGCAGCGTCCATGATCAGTTCATTGAAATCTAATGCATAACACAAATGCACTGACGAAGGCAGGTTGGGTCGAGGGGCGGCGACCCCTGACTGGGACCCGTGCGCTCGAGTACACGGCAGCGGTTCACAGCAGAGCAAAGGGACAACAGGAATTCTGCCGCTCACATCCAGTCCGTTCATCAATGTTCTATATGCATTGCCTAATGCCTCATACCTCTTCATGCGTCCAGCTGTTGATAATACTCGATCAGTTCTAGTTACAACTACAGTGGGGTGGCCTGTTTGAGGCCGCCCTGAATAAGGCCAAACTGTCAATAAGGCTGGTGAAAATCGGCCATATCTTGTGGCACGATCTAAGGTACTAGAAGGACGTGGCCACAAGCAGTTTGAGCGTGTGGGGGGCGCCGCCATGCCTTGCCTCGAAGGCAACAAGTGCAGACTGCCCTGCGACAACCCCAAACCGCCTCAATACACTATACACAAGTGCTCTGGGTGTGGTGGGTTCCTCCACAGGATGGGTGGAGAAGTCGATCACCATGGCGATTCAGAAATGGATTGTGCAGCCTTTGCTACAATGGCGAGTTTATTCTCTTCGCCGCGCCGTTTCCGCAGTCGCAAAGGCTTCTACAGCCATGCTGCAAGGTTGGCTCCCGCGTCCACGACAATTACATTGTCGGGATGTGAATGCTCAAGCTTGCTGGGCCGTTTCTGCCCCTAGACGGCAAGACTTTCCACCCGTGCGGGGTGTCCGCAGCCCAGGGGCCCTCGGGTGCCTCGTACACCGGGCACTTGGGCCTTTAGGGCAATGCTAACGTGGGCGCAGGGGCGTTTGCAACCCCGTAGCACCGGTCATCCAGTTCCGAAAACACCTCCTTCGACTGGACGATTGCCTATTGACAATCAATGCTACCAATTGAAGTGCTACGCTTCTTATTGGGCAACGCATAAAATATCAACAACATTTTGATATCAGAATACCCCTAAAAATAATCAGCATATGCACTATATGATGTTAAACGCGCCGTAAATGGCTTCTACTGCCTCAAATGGGCTGCGGACCTCAATAAGGCCAGTGGGCTGGTAAGGCTGGTGAAATGGGTTTGTCACGGGGCGGCCTTAAAGAGGCCACCCCACTGCACGCCACGAAGCCCCCTGCAATCCAATGTACAGCACGAATGCCCTGCCTGGTACGACACACCCTCGGCCCTTTGACCCACCAAATGCTTTGGTCAACGGCCCTCACGCTGCCGCCCAACTTCCCGCTCTGAAGCTCCTCACGCAACGTGAGGCGCAATCTCCGCGCGACCCCCCACCACACCGTCCGGGAACCCTCCGCTGTGGCGCCCCCCCACCCACCCCCACCCACCCCACTTGGTTCTTCGCTGCCAGAACTTCTCCGCGGCCGCGTCGGCGGGGACAGCGGGCTGGAGCGGCGCATGTGCGGTGATCCCGTCCGTTCGTCAGGTCCTGTCAGCGCGGGGTGTGCATCAACCAATTCTTGACGCGGGGCGGAAAATTGCCTGCTGCTGGAGAGGAGGGGTGGGAAAGGGTTGGTTTGGGGCCGTCTTTGGGCCGATGGGGATTTGGTGATCGTAGTTGAAGGGGTGGAGCGGGGGTGGCCAGTCATGTCAGCGCGGGGTGCGCTTCTGTCAATCCTGAACGCGGGGCGAAAATGGCCTTCTGCTAGAGAAGGGGGGGAGAAAGGATTGTTGCGGAGCCGTCTTTAAGCTGATGGGGATTTGCTGATGCAAGGATGCATGGCTGATGCGTGGGTGCGGGGCTGGCTGGCGCGGGGTCCTGGGTGTTGAAATCAGTTCGGTGCAGGAGGCCCAAGTTGTGGCGTTGTTTTGTGGCTTCTGCGGGTTTTGCCGGCACGTGCTGGGTGGGCGGGGAGCGCTTGGGCCGTGCTGCGACGGGGGCATCGCCAGCCGAAGGTGTGACTTGGGCGGGCGACAGGGCTCGAAAATTGGGGCGGGCGCTTCCGCTCAGCGCGCCCTGGCGTCGCGGCTGCGAGGACGCCGCGGGCGCCCGTTGGCCGCCCCGCATCGGATGCGCGCGCAAAGACGCAAGTCTAATGGGGAAGTGATGCGATGTTAGCTGCGGATGCGCACGGCCCGCTGTGCCGGATGCGGGGAGGATAAAAACGCGTGCCGCGTGATGGTGGGAGAGGTGAAGTTTGGGACTCTCCGCGGGGCGTTGGCCGCGCCACGAACGTGCGCGTGTGGGCTCACGGCATGCGTCCCATTTGGCCGTCTCGTCAGAGACTTGCACACCTCGAACCAAGACAGTCAGCTGCTCTCATGGTGGTGTTTGCGTGGCTGTTGGGTTGGTGGTGGAGACGAGTTGTTGGCGTGGGGTGGGATGGGCGGTTGAGGGTGGGGGATGGGGGGTTGGGCACTGCAAGTGTCCATCATCATTTTTCTCTGTTGATGCTGTTCCATCTTTCCCTCCACAAATGCTGTGGCATAAAACTGTTGCTTCTGTTGCTTCTCTTCTGCCAGTCTAAACCATATGCCATGAGCTTCGCCATTTGTATTGACTTTGATTGCATGATGCCTTACCATTAATGGCCATACCACTTGGCGGCCTTGGTCATGTTTGTGCAAATGCTGCCAGTCCAAACTTCACCATATATTGGACGTTGGCAAAGAGTACCGCACACAAGTACCTGCCATGTGCTGATTGATGGCAACTACATCATTTCCACTTTTCACTGCACAGCCATATCCCAGATTCTTTCAACTCTTTGATCCACAGCAATCTTGGCTGCTTTCTGCAGTGTGAATGCCTCCAGTCAGGCCCCTTGCCCAGCCTGCGGACACTGGCCGGCCAAGATGTTGGCACCAGGCTCCAGAAAATATGCCTACACGCGGCCCACATGTGGCCCTTTCCTGCGATATGGCAACTGCGACTTCACTGACCCCTTTTCTGCTCAGTGGACTGGCTCTGTGCTGTTCATCTGCGACACTTCCGTCTCGGCTACCCATCCTCCCGCTCTTGCATACATCGACAACAACACAGAGCGACGCTTGCCTGGACAAATAATCGAAACATTCATGAATTATGAATTCTGGCGATTTGACCTGATGCTGCGGCTGTCCAACCAACAGAGGGCCATCAAGTACTGGGTGGCGCTGGACCCAGCATGTGAGGTCACCCTTCCAAGGTGAGCATTTTAAGAGCCTAGCCAAATCACTAATTCACTGTACACTGTCCACATCACAGTTTCTAAACGTCAGGTCCAAAACTCGGAATTCCATGGGTTTGCCAACTGAAGTGGTTGTTTAATGCAGAGGATAATTGCTCAGCTGCACACTTGGATCTTCGTTGTTGGATCGTTTCATTTTTGTGATAGGAGAATTGCGAAAGAGGGTTGCATATAAGAATTGCCAATGAACAACAAAGCAGCCTCGAGTGCTTTTTGTAGGTGTCCGGTACCTGCTGTTTGAACTGTGCCTCCTCCTCTTGGACAACAGCTTCCAGTGTTCTTTGGGACACCTCTGTATGCTCACTGAGTTTTGCCCAGCCACATTGACCCATGGCCTCACTCCAAGCGCCCACACCCCTGTCCCACTGTCTGCCTGCAATGTAAGCTTGTGGGGTGTGGAATCACATCCAAGCCGCAAACAGCGAGCACACTTGGGAATCCTAATCGCGCATTTTTCGCATATGTTTTTTTGCCTTCAAAACGCAAGGGCACTGCCGCGCAATGCAATGGGAAATCTGTTGCCAGAATTCCGCCCCCACGTCAGCGCTCCAGCCGCTCTCCAGGTGGGAGTTCTTCATCCCTGGCAGCTGGGACACGTGGCGGTGGGGGGCTTACTCATGCTCAGGGTTCTCCCTCGGTGTGGATGAAGAGCTGTGGGGGGGAAAGGACCAGCCGCTGTGGGCAGACCTGCTGCAGCGCCACAAGGCCAATCCCATCCATGCCCTTGTGGGAGGCGGGGATCAGCTGTACAACGATGAAGTTTTCGAGATTCCCCTGGTGAGTGAGTGGCTGGGGATCAAGGGCAGGGGGGCAAGGCACCGTGCGCCATTCACTGAGGACATGCGGGCCCAAGTGGAGCTTTTCTATTTTGAGCACTACTGCACGCATTTCATGGCGACAGGGATGAGGGAGGCGCTGGCGGCCATACCCAATGTGATGATGTGGGATGACCATGGTGAGTGAATGGCTTCTTCTGGGTAAAGCATGAAAAAAGATTGCAAGAAGTGACTGTGCTGTGCACATGCCAGAGGGAGTGTAACCAGCACAGCGCACACTGCATACTGCATCACAAGATGCAAACGCCAAAGATTTCTGACAGCACCGATGCAAGATGCAGGATTTCCCAGCACACAGACAGCTTGGGCCCCCAATTGCACAACCACGCTTTCTATTGTCATGTTTGGCATGGATCATGTTATTGGAGCAGAGAAGTTTTGTACAACAGAAGATTGCCACTTTGTTGTGAACAGAGAGCTTTGACCATGCAGTAATTCCATGGTTAGTCTCAAGGCAGTTGGAAATTTTTTGGCAATGGCAGATCCCCGATGCGTCAACGCATCGTTACTACGGATTGCAGAGATTTCCAGGCTGCAAGAGACACAGACATTTTCGTGCCAACTCTCCTTTCTAGCAGTTGTCAATTGGACTAGGGCCTGAGCGGGTTTGGAAGCTCTAATTTTAGTGAGAGTGAAATGTACGGGGAAGGGGCCTTCTTGGCTCTGCGTCCCCATCCTTTTGTCATATCAACAACAGAATGTCCAAAATCTTGTATTGAGTAGCATGGACACTGGCAGAGTGTCCCCTTTATGACCAGCAATCAAAACCACAGTGATGTCTCCCCTTGCGTTGTTTGGAAATCATTCCACAGCAGATCTACCGATGTTTGCTGCAGGTGCAAAATATGACTTCAATGTTTTGCAGCATGGACTGGTTTCAGTGGCACTTTCTAGACACTTCCGAGATCGAGATTTTCAACCTTTCTCATTGAAAAATCACATGTTGCTGTTGGATTAATTCATTTTAAATGCCTCGTGCTTTCTTGGCAAAAGTGCGATTTTTGTTGACATTGGTATGTAGCGCAATGTACTCTGCCTGTACCAACCATAGATGGGCCAGGCAATAAACAAACAAATAAAGTGCAAACCCATTGTGCAGCATTCAACACCCAACCACACCCAGCGAAAGGCCAGTGCGTCGTTGCGCCTCGACGTATTCAGCCAAAAGCGGAAAGAAACTCAAGTCCGTCTGTTGGCTGCGACTGTAGACATTTTCGATGGCTGGGGGTCCTACCCAGACGACCTGCTGTGCTGCCCCGTCTTCGAGGGCCTCTACCAGGCAGCCTGCAAGTTCTACCTCCTCTTCCAGCAGCACACGTCCTCCCGCATGGTGGAGGCCGGGGAGGCCGACCTGTTCGCTGGGTGCGCCCGCAAGGCCTGCGGGCCCCACAGGGCCTACTGCTTCGTGAAGATGCTGGGGCCGGACGTGGCGCTCGTTGGTGCGGACACGAGGGCCGAGAGGTCCAAGAGGCAGGTGATGAGCCGGGAGACGTGGGATGCGGTGTGCAGACGCTTGAGGGAGGTACCGGCGTGCGTGCGCCACGTGGTGGTGCTCTTCACGGTGCCCATCATCTACCCAAAGGTACCCAAAGGCCGGCGGAAGTTGCACATTTTAGTGGTTGATGTTGTGTGGTGTGGTTGATGTTGGTGTTGTGCAAATCGGTTGGTTGTTGTGGACGATGTTGCATGAAAACTGAGTCACTCATATTGATGTTGTGCAATTTGGTTGGATGTTGTGTGGGTAATGTTGTGGTAGATTTTGTTGCTCCAGTTGATAACGTGCAATTTGGTTCTTCTTGGGAATGGGGCACGCTGCTGACACAGCTGTTAGCTGTATGAGGGCATAGATTGAAATTGTGGGCATTTTCTTGCATGTGAAAACCCTCTTCTTTCTCTATTGGACGTACCATGGATGGTGTCGGTCTGTGGTGCTGGCCAAAGTTTGAGAGACTATCCGAATGGACACCGGGTGATGTTTGATGCGTTGTTGCATGGAAAATGCAATGCACTTGCCAAGAATTGTGCTGCTCTACAAGAACAGTAGGGAGCATTGATTCGTCTAACCCCAATCCCCTCCCAATTGCTGTTGCTTGAAGTAGGCAGAGCGATGCTACTTCTCCTGCGAATGACTTGGCATTCGAGCGTTGATTGAAGCCCTTAGGGCTGATTGAAATGTGCAAATCACTTGGTTGGCATGCCCTTACTATTACAAATGAAACATCATATGAAACATATTTACTATTACAAATGAAACATATTGTTCGGAAAGGTTTTGACCGTGGAATTGCTGCTTCCATGGTTTTCGGTGTTTACTTCCAGGGTTTTCCTTCATACCATCTTCAGTGCTGCCACGAGGTTTTGTAAAGTACTGAGCCTTACCATTTCCCCCCCAAAACATGATGTTGCATACTTTTGAATTTCTCCTTTCATTTGTGCTAAGGTGCCTGTGTCTGAGGGGGCCCTGGAGTTCCTGGGGAGGATGAACCGATTCCAGGTGAGAGCATGGTCAAATCTCGTTGCATTTATACACAATTATATGCATGCATTAATTGCACCATCTGCAGTTTGGACACTCCACCACGTTCGCATCTCACAACATGATGGGCAATTGTGCGACATGGGATTCCTGTTTGATGCCGTTGGTTCCTACAAGACAATGCGCCACCGTTGAGACTTCAAGGCTATGGGAGGCACCTGCTGCATTGCCTGTATCCAGGTTGTTCATGCTTTCCTCACCCGGCGACCCTGCAAGAAGCGCTGAGTTCAGATTGCCGTACGCTGGGTGTATTCGTATTCCAGCACACATGAAATCAAGGAAATCGAGCTGCACACAGGAGCGAGTAATCGAACTGTAGTTTGATCAAGGTGGTTGTGACCTAGATCGCTTGATGTACCCTTGTTGAGGGTTCATTCGTTTTGTGGCAAGTGGACAGGCTTGACGCGATTTCACAACAAGTCATTCGCTTTGTCCATGGATTGATCGGCGGCAAAGTGGACCGGCTGCTTTTCGGCTCGATGGATTGGTTTGCGATTCCCACGCTGGTTGCCTAAAATGCCCCACGGCAGTGATCATCATCAACATGGAAAGCTGGTGCAAAAGTACTTCATGAAGTTGCATAAAATCACATAAATCACATAAAATTTACAACAAACTGTGCATTTGAGGCGAGGACGTAGCATTTCGTCAGAATCCCATTTGTTTTGTACATTTTACCTATTTTATCCACTAATTTCCATTTGTTGTTTCGCCCAGGCGGTGCACTACATCCTCAATAAGACTGGCATCTTCGAGCGCATCATGGCCTTCGACGAGCCCGAGCCCTTGGACGACCTGGTGGACCACTGGACGGCCACCGCCCACACCAAGGAGCGCGCGCGCTGCGTGGAGAGCCTCCAGCGCATCGCCATCGAGCGGGGCGTGCGCGTGACATTCCTCTCCGGCGACGTGCATTGCGCGGCCGTGGGCCGATTCTACTCCAACCCCAAGGTGCAGGACCTGTCCACGGACCCCAATTTCATGCCCCAGATCATTACCTCCGCCATCGTCAACAACCCCCCGCCGGCCATGCTGGTGCGCATGTTCCAGTTTTTCAGCCATTCGCGCGTGGGCACCATCAACAGCCGGACCCGGGAAAAAATGGTGCGAACATTCAAGGCGGAGCACCACGCCCAGAACAAGATTCTCGCCAGGCGCAACTGGCTGGAGGTGGAGGCCTATCCCGGGGAGGCCGGCGCGCTGGCCTTCCGCCTGAGGGTTGAGGAGAACCCCAAGCGCATGCGCGACCCGCCAAAAGTGTACACCGTATGCGTGCCCATGCTGTGTGGATACGGACCCAACTTGCGGCCCGATGACCGCAAGGGGTCATCATTCACCGGCGGTTCACCATCCAGCGTGTCGCGAGAGCCCCACGATAGGGTGCACACGCTGAGGAAACTCATGAGCAGATCATTCGGCGGCGGCCAGACGTCGAGCGGGACCCCTTTGTCGGATTTGATCGTTGAAGGGGTGGGCATCGCGAGGCGCCTGGCCCACCCGGAGCGGATCCCCATTCCGGAGCCGGCCGCCGAGGCTGGGCCCCCGGGGCCCAGCGGGCCGGCGCTGTCGCTGGTGAAGAAGAGCCCGAGACTGAGCAGGGACGGGGAAGGGTCCTGCGCCGGCGGTGACGTAAAAAGGGAAGAAAGTGGGCGGAAAGAGGCTGAAAACGAGCGGGAAAGGGAGGAGAATGAGCAAAGAGGGGCCTCAGGGGACGGAAGGGGGGCATGTGAGGAAGGGGAGGGGAGGGATGCGGCTGGAGACGGTTGGAGACGGACGTCCACGGACGATACGGAATACGGTGGGTTTTTGGAGCAGGGTGGGGAGGTGGGGGTGGCTGGGGTGGGTCTGGAGGACAGTGGGCGTCTAGGGGCGCGGAGGCGCAGCGATCAAGGGACTCCAAGGGTGGGGGACCAGGGGACCGGGCAGGACAGCCCGTGGATAAGTGGGGAGGAGCCGGGGGAGGGAACAGGGCGGCCGCCGACAGTCTAACCGAACTATTAGTTTAAACTTGAAGGATGTGCAAACCCTACAGGCTCCTGTACAACCTGAAGGATCCTTAAACCCTAAAACCTTAAAAGGATGTGCGAACCTTGAGGGATCCTTAAAACCCTGAAGGGTCCCTAGAGGGTGTGTACACCCTAGGGGTGTGGCTAGGGTGGCCAGGAGGGGTTTGAGGGGCGGCTGGACCCAAGGGTCCAGAATATATGAAGGCGTGAAATTTTGTCGAGACAGCTCGCGTTTGGCGACGGGGCGGGCCGTGCCATTTGCGGCAGCGTGCACCTTGCGGAATTGTTGTGATCTGTGTGCTTGGCAGGGGGGCTGGGAGTTTGGGAAGGGAAGGCTTGGCGCGGTATTCTTTGCTTGGATGGCGGCGGGCGGCTTCTCTGCTGCCAAACGCTCTGTGTGTGTGTGTGTGTGGAAAAGGAAAGGCAGCGGTGGGGGATAGCGGGGCTGCTTTTGGACTGGGGGTGTGGCCAATTCCTTCGAGGCTGTCTCGGCTTTGAGTCATTGTGGACAGAAACGGTTGTCGCTGGTCGGCGACTGCAGGGGCCAAGCTTCTATGCTTTTGCGTGTTCTTGCAGTCATGGCGCGCTCGCGTCTGATTCACGGTTGTGTGCACACACGCAAGATCTGGCTAAGGTTACTGGCCGCATGTTGCGCGACAGGGGCGCCGTGTACCTCGCCGGCCTCTCTCCGCCCACCCACGTGCTTCTAAACGAAAGCAGCGGATTGCGCCATTGACAGCTGTGTGCATAGCCGCGCAACACCTCTACCTGGATATCCACTTCGGGTTTGCCCAATGCCCCTCAGGACACAGTCGCCCGCTGCGCGGTCTCCCCGTCGCTGATTAGGAATCCTGCCTGACAGTGCGCAAGGAACCACGCACGATTTTTCGCAGTCATGAGCATCCTCATGCAGCCCGAATGAAGCGCTCATGGAGCACCTCTTTCAAGAAGCACGAAGACACAATTCACAGAGTAGCCAACAGAGCGCAAGGTAATCGTGTCCACGTTACCTCCGCCCCGACATTGAATTGAAATAATTGAATGCAATTCCGCAGTTGGCGCCCCCCACTCCAGACAGCACTACCACCTGGCCACGGAGGTCGATGCAAGATGCCGTGCCAGCGGACAGCCAAGGGAATGCCTCCCAAGATCCTCCGAGCCTGCAATCAATATTGACGCCAAACCGTCCATGCGTGCAAACTGCCATTCCAGAACATCAGAAACACGAGCCGGGCCCATTCGCCCAGTGCGCTGCTGTCAGTACTCCGAGCCCATGCATCCCCACTCCTCAGCCCTTGGCCCTGAATAGCTTGGTGGCTCAACAGGCGCCGAGCTGTACGCCAGAGCGAATGTTGCAGAATGTTCGCAGAATGTTTGCAGAACGTTCGCAGAATCTTTGCAGAATGTTCGCAGAACGTGTGTAGAATAAAATCTGCAATACCAATTGAGCACAAGGGGAAGAGAATCCTTCATCCTTGGCTTCACATCATCCATCCTCGGCTTGCTCAGAGACGGGCAGCAGCTTTGGAGTGTTCGTGACCCTGCCGCCGGCCACTCGAATGTGCTCCCCATGGCGCAGGACCACGAAGGCGTCGGGACTCAGTCCAGCCGCCGACTGAAGTAGACCACGCGCACACAGATTTCAGACAAACAGTGATGGAATCATACGCCAGGCTGAATCACAACAAACCGTTAAGTGTGGAGTGGCTGATGCACCAAAGCGTTGGAGAATGTCAAAGGAAAGAAGGAATCATGGCATAGAATGTGGGCGACAGGTGTGGTGAAAACCAACATGCAGATAAGAATGTGCTGTCGTAACCCTCAGCGGGGAGACATTCTGACTTCAGTTGTGCACAAGATCTGTTGTGGACAGATCATGTGAGGCTGACGGCGGTGCGACGTTCGCGCACAGCCGGGAGGAGGGCACCATTCGAATCCTTTGTGACTTGACTCTTCCAGTGCACATGGGAGCAGCTGGTCCATTTCCAGGGTGCGCCGAACAAGGTAAGTTGCCGCACATTTGTACATATCGAACGTACCGATCCGTTGATATCGCTACCCAGAAATTGCCACAAATCGTATCCATGCACCTTCCAATTGGAAGCGATGAGGAAGGTAGGGACGCCCATGACAAGGGAATACAGTTTGCCTGGCAGCGCTAGAGACACCAGCTGCAGGGTCGCCCCGCCATATACATCTGGCCAGGAACCGCTGTTGCAAGCTCCGAAACCGAAAAACAGCCTCAACAAAACCAAATTCAAACCCAAGCCAGCGTGCCTTGCAAATCAAACACATCGGGACTTTCATGCATGAGTCCCTGACAGCTCACCACAGCAGCCTCCAAGTCCCTTGGCGGCTGGTCCAGCGCTTCAGTGGTGAGGGCGAAGGTGCAGCAGTGGATGCCCATGCTAAAGCGCGCCCCAATGTCTTGGTGGATTTTCACGGCCTCCTCGGGGTCCACGTGCTGGGGCCTGCAGGGGCGGAAGACGGCGATCAGCCACAGAGATAACAGAAGCACCACTAAAACCCTGCTGATACTTGTTTTCGCAACGTCAGTGGCATGTGCGAGGATTCTTCTCTTGCTTTGCCAGCACATGTGTTAACGAGCACTGGGCAGTGCTTTCTGCACATTCGCTGCACGGTGCGATGCAGTTGTAACCTGCTGGCAGCACATTCGCCTGATTCTTTGCCACCGCAGCGTGGATAGGAAGCTTATGCACACATTCCCCATGAACATGGACTGCATGAGTCAAAATGTGTGCACGTATTCTTGCACTCCTAGAATGGGCTGAATTCTCATGCATTCACTCTTATCACATGCGGTGTTCTTGCACGTGCGTGAAGAACTTCTTCACGAATGTTCGAGATGAATGAGCAATGTTCTGTGATTGAATAGCGCAACGCATGGCGTTGCTGCATTGCCTTTACGTTGTCCCAGTGCCCACCTCATGAACTCTCGAGGCAGGTATGCCCCCACAGGTATCAGCGCCAGATCAATCGGCGCATGCTCCTGCCCAATCTGCTTGAAGGCAGGGCAATACGCCGTATCGCCCCCAAAGTACACCCGCCCCGCCGGCCCCGTCACCAGCCAGCTCCCCCACAGGGTGCTCCTGCAGTGCACCCCAACATGCGCACTTTAAAGCATGAAAGCATACATAACATGCATGCATTAAAGTACGTGTAATTTGCACTCTGTGCATGGCTCGTCAGCGTAATGCATCCACGGCGTTGAACTGAAGGCGCAAGGACATTGCTTCATCATTTGATGGATCTTGCCCGAATTTCATGGCAGGCAGAAAATATGCAGAACATCAAGACGATCTTATTGTTCCATTTGCAAACGCGCCACAACTGCCGGTGCGTCCAATCCCTCAGTCCCGGCAATCAATGCCAAATACTTCAAGTATATCATAGAAATACAAAGTTGCTTTCTACGTTGCACAGAAGAATGAAGAGATGCAGGAAAATGTACCTCCCACGCATATGCTGTTTTGCACTTTCCATCTTCTTAAAAGGCAGTCCTCCCATTTCGTGACAACGACATTGTTAGCAGGTCTGCACTTCTTAATTTGTTGATCAGGTAAACTTCTATTGTTTGCATTGGCCTTGCATCGACCATATTTTCCAGGAACCTGTGTCTCTCAACCAATTGACGACACAAGCCTGCTGTATCCTTCCTCGCAATGCTCTTCGTGTTCCCGCACATCGCTGACTTTGTGCTAAACCCAGCCCATGTTTTGCTGAAACTGCATTACCTTGTGTTCTGGCTCTGGGATTCAAGTCGCGCCAACTACCGAATCCATGAGCCTTTCAACAAGAGCAACACACTCCCAATATCACTCTTTCCACTACCTTTCCATCTCACCCCAGCGCCATTTTTCATCAGCCCAACTCGCAGCCGGAGCTGCCTTCCCGCCCTCGCGTGAAACAAGTCTCTATCGATTGGCAGCACCCCACAGCCGCACCTCAGCAGGGTGGTCGTTCGGACAAATTCACTGGATGAGGACAGAACACTTTTTTTTAATGTGTGGTTTGTTTGCACACACTCTCGTCGTCACCTGCAAGGTGCCATGGCCCCGCTTTGTCTATCAAGGGCAAATTCAAACATAGGAATTTCGGACACACAAGTTGCACATCCTGGATATACATATCCAGGAGATGATTATGTCCCGGAAATGCATAGCCGGGATATGGCGTCCATATCGTAGTCGACACCTAGGATATGAGCTCCCCCACTTCATACTCCAAATCCAAGATATGGGACTTTTATCGAGCTGAGCAGCTGCACCTCCTGTCCGTCAGACTCCGCGCGCTCCAGTGCTGTGTCGGCAGGAATCGCAAGCTCACGCCAGAGTCGCCGTGCGGAAGGCCCTCCCACCACGTCAATTCGGTCACGTTGGAGACGCCTCGGGAGCGGAACCAAGATGCAAGGCCCATGGGGACGTACCAGGCCAGGTCGTCGCCGAACTTTCGATGCAACCCTGCAACCTGACGACCGGAGGCTCAGGGTGCCGTTTGGGGCGACTAGTTGCAGGACTGTCCTGCCAGGACATCTGCCAAAGGAGGTGGTCCCAGGCATGAGTGCAAGCTGGACTTATAATAAGTCCAGAACGTGCACTGGGCAAAGTGGCACGCTGCTCGGCACTTTGTAGGGCTTGATTTTATCGCGTTTTCATAAAAGCTTGTCATGGAATTAAATTGTTGTAGTGCTTGCAGGGCAAGGAACAAGAAAATTGTTCCTGTGCCCACAATGCATTTGTCAATTGCATCTGGGAAGAAACATTTGCACATAGGTGGAGCACACAGCATCGCCCCAATATAATAAGATCGTTCTGAATCTAGCATACTTTATGCGTCCACACTTGTAGTCGCAAGTAGTTTGTTACCACATAGTGCAATTTCATACCACATCATGACATGTACGAATCAATGGCAGGTAGGATAGCTTGACATCCATGGCGAAAACCGAGTCCACTCAGATTCCATTTGTGGTGATAATATTCGGAACATGTAAGCAAACTATATGAGCTGCATCCATGAGACTTGTTGCCAAAAGTTCGTCAGAACTGGAGTCGGTCACATGTCAAGCCCGTGCTGCACTTTCTACTTACAACATTGCAAACAACATTTAAGACATTGTGTTTTAATATACTCAATAATACAATACCATACAATATGAGTACATTCAATTAGTTAAACGATTTTCATAAACATCACACTGAAGAGTACATATGCCGGTCCCTGTCTTAACACAGCGGGTGTGGGCCATGTGCCAAGTCATAAGAATGCGCAATTGGAATCAGCATTGCAGGGCCTACGGTGGTGCCCTCACCGAATTTCGGTCAAGGTGGTCGTAGTGGTTGTGGCTGATGACGACGAAGTCCAGTTTGGGAAACTGTGGGTCGTCGAGGTCCACAGCCGGGGGCACCACCCTCTGCGAGCCACAGAGATGCATTGCCGTAAAGCTGCCATCCACAAAAACATTCAAATGCCAACAACGCCCACTTCTGGTCAAAAGCAATGGTCGTGCAAAACAAGCATTTTAGACCTAACATGCACCACAGCAACTTTGAAATAGGGAAAGGACAAATGAAATAACCTACAACTGAGGTGCGTAATGGAACGAACAATTTTGGAGACAGCAAACAAAGCAGTAGCTTCAAATGCAAAAGCTTAAAAGACAATGTGTAAAGAAATGTGTGCACCTTTGGCCCCATCCACTGAGTTGGAGAACATCGATCTGAAAACACGGGGTCGGTGATGAATCGCACATCCCCAATTTGCACAAGGGCAGTGGCGTGGCCCACCCAGAGGGCTTGCACAGCGTCCTTTGGGCAGGCTGTCACCGTTGACCAGTCGACGGGGGTCAGCGGAAAAGTTTGCCTGAAACATAGCACAGGCGATGGGTCATTCAGGAAGGACGGTACGGATGGGTGGGGTGGGGTTGGGCTGGGACCGGCGCAACAATCAAGGTGAATTTACAGCATTTGCATGCTGTGCTCTCAGTTGCCAGGATGTTGCTTGATGGCAATTTGCGTTTTTGATGGTCTGGACTTAGCCAATCAGCTCTTCTCTGCCAGTTTATAGACGAGTCAAAAATGCGACAGGGTGCTCTTGTGCTGCTAGCTCAGCCAGCGATACAAGGTATATTGCTTCCCGCACAATTCAGATTAGTGCAGTCTAAAACCACGTTGCACAAGCAGGCTGTCGAAGCGATCGATTCTGAAAGGGATCGGGAAGAAAGCACCGTGTAATCGTCTTGTACTGTATTACATTTGTCCACTGCCATAAAGCAGGGTGATTTCAGAGCTTATGAACTGAGAAACATGGCCATCTTGCCAGGCTATGATGACCACACCACTTTTCACTGTCATTGTAGGTGGTGACCACAAGACACATGAACACACCAGCATGAGCAAGAGCACTGATTGAATTCTGCTGCCGTGCCGCTGCCCTGGATTCTGGTGAACAGGAAATTTTCTGACAATACAACCCTGTATACAACAGAGAAGGCATTATAACCAATAAACAAGGATATGTGCGAAGCACCATACCAGGTCAAGGCCTACAACTGACATTGTTGACAGTTCCCCTCTCAGTGCAAAGAGAACTGGTGCACCATGAAGGTGATGATGTGCATGGCTCAACCAAAACTTTGGCCTGCTGCCCATTCAAGATCAAGTTCAAGACGTCCAGGCAGCATAATACCCTCTGCTTCCAACAGGGTGGTTCCCATCCAGGTTGAGGCCTTTGCTGTGCAATGCGCTTGCATGGACTGACTTGTTTGGAGGTTGGCGAGTACATGGACCAAACAGAAGCACCGAACAGCGAGTGGACACCATTCCACACGGCGCACTGCACTGCATCGCCGTGTGGCTGATCGTGTGTCTGCTTCTGTCGATAAACCCCAGCAACAGGATGTGCACCAAATTCAGAAACACTCCCCACCTGAAATCCGCCGCCGTGGGTTTTTTCTCCTCGAGCAGCCAACCGCCGCTCCCTCCCTCCTTGACAAACTCCCTCAGAGTTGCCGCGATGATCGCCGCGTCCCTGATCCCCCACTCTCGCCATGTACTCCACGGGTTGTTGAACCGTGTGCCCAGGGGCCCCTTCTCGACCACCGGCCGAGATAAACCGTCTTTTTCGGCGTCCATGGGTGGCAGCACGGACGTCACGGCATCCGGGGACCCAGGCCAGGTGCAGAGCCGCCCTGGGCAAAGCCTCTCTTTTCAGCAGGAGGAAAACCAAGTCACGAAATCGACAGGCACCACCTGGCTCGCAAAAACTGTTTGAGGCATTTCTGCCTGTGAGTGGAATTGATGAGTGCGTCTGAGAGCGCAACGGGAGAGCAGGCTGGCGTGTGTCTTTCTGAGATTGGGGCGCACTTTGAGGCTGATCCAAAAGCGCCAACGCCGACGACGAGG
This sequence comes from Ostreobium quekettii, assembly GCA_905146915.1. Lineage (NCBI taxonomy): Eukaryota > Viridiplantae > Chlorophyta > Ulvophyceae > Bryopsidales > Ostreobiaceae > Ostreobium > Ostreobium quekettii. The sequence goes on from CAJHUC010001189.1 coordinate 98,417, forward strand.
CCAGGGTTCCTGAATCCCAATCTGTTTTTAATCCAGCCGACAGAAGCCCCACACCGCATGTTGCAGCCACGGCGAGCGGAGCATCCAGATCGGCAGAGCGCAAACGCGCCCCCGCCGCTCCTTATTCCCATCACGCCCTCTACCTCAGGCGCGCAACGCCGGCCGCTTTCATTTTGAAGGGAGTTGAACTTCCAGTCGTGAACGCGTCGGGGCTGTGCAGGAACAAGACGAGCCACAGCAAACCGTTCGGCAGCAGTACTGGGCGGGACGCCAATTGCGCTCCATCAACGCAAGCGCCAAAGTGCGCCGCACACACCGCCGTCGCCAGCCACTGGATCTGGCAGCCGCAGCCCAAAGTCAAAACGAATCGCCGCCAGCCTGGCGCAGTCCCCTGACCCCAAGTCACCCCCTGCGCGTGGTCCCTAGACCGCCCACGAAACTCCGACTCACTCGCCCTCCCTCCGAGCGCGGTCGACGCCAGCCGCCTGGCGCCGCGAAGCATCCCCCGCCGGCACCGGCCGCAATGGGCCCCAGGTTCCGCCCATCTCTCCACGCTCCACCTAACCGAGGGGGCCCCTTGCGTGACCGCGGGTAACGGCCCGTAAAGCCAGCGCTAATCGGCCGTTGGCCGGTGTGTGGCGGTGGGGCTACTGGGGCATGTGCGGACCAAGCGGACCGTGTCAATATGTGTGGTGCGAGAGCCGTGGGAAACGTTATTTAGTCGCTGCCTTCCAACGTCAGCATGGAGGCCCCGGACCGGGGCCGGGCCGCGCCGGGCAGGCCCCGCTCGCCCCTGGCTAGGGGCGAGCCGCGCCCCCCGTGCCCCCCCCCTCTGCGAATGGCTAAGTCGTGGGAGAAAACACTGGCGTCTACCCTCCGCAGTTTCGCTTGGCACAGGGGCCGAACGCCAAGGGTGGAGTGTAGCCTCCGCGGGGACCAAAGCGTGGCCACCAAACATGCCACGAAACGGCAGGAGTGGGAGGCCGAAAGTTGCATCCCACTCCCGCCATTCTTACCCCTCGTGGCCACCGATTGGTGCCACCCGCAGGTGCCCCGATTGGCACCCGCGAGTGGCGCCATTCGGCACCCACAGGGGCCGAACGCCAAGGGTGGACTGTGGCCTCCGTGGGGCCCAAAGCGTGGCCACAAAACATGCCAGAAAACGGCGGGAGTGGGAGGCCGAAAGTTGCCTCCCACTCCCACCATTCTTGATCCTCGTGGCCACCGACTGGTGCCACCCGCGGGGGCCCCGATTGGCACCCGCGAGTGGCACCACTCGGCGCCCACAGGGGGCGAACGCCAAGGGCAAAATTCCGAACAGATTCACAACAGCTCGCGAAATTCCGTGAACAGAATGGTCGTCCGCGACCCCCCGGACGGTAGCGTCTGGACGGATTGCAGCCCCATAAAGTGGCTCATGGTCCGTCCGTCCGTCCTTCCGCGAGTTCCGGAAAGGGCTGCGGCGGTGCCGCATGTTGCGCTCCAGTGCTCGCGCTCCTTGCCGGGGCCCTATGCTTGAACTCGTGAATGGTGCGCCTGGAGGCTAAGCCCCACAGGCAGCGACTGCAATACCAGTGGCGCCCGCCGGGCCAGCCGCAACCACGGCCATGGGTGTCCAGGTGCGGAACTGGGGAACTGCGGAACTGCGGAACTGCGGAGGGGAGGCGCCAGCGCCACTTCCCACGACTTGGCCGTTTTGGCAGGCGGGGCGCACGGGGGGCGCGGCTCGCCCCTAGCTAGGGGCGAGCGGGGCCGGCCGGGGCGGGGAGGCCCCAGTCCGGGACCTCCATGCTGACGTTGGAAGGCAGCGACTAAATAACGTTTCCCGAGAGCCGTGTGCAGGAGGATCGTACGGTGCGTATAGGGGAATCGTATAGGCGGGATAAAAGGAGGGGCGGGGCCGACAGTGATGTTCACAGTATCCGGCTGGCTCCCTCTCAAGCAGACTGCATGGACTTCAACTACAGCAGTTCCACCCTGGAGGCAAAGGTCTGTTGCGCACAAGAGGAAAACAACTGGGCAAACAAAGCTTTCGCTCGTAAGCCTGTGCGTGTGAGATTCTTTTCGACACATTTCTGGGAACTAATCAGGGACACTCCATTGCTCGGGCAAAATAGGAACGTGACGGTTATCTACCTGCCGTCTTACATAGAATTTCATGATGATGAGACTCCTTTCCATGCCGCAAAAAGATGATGTGGAGTCTCTCAGTGTGAGACGATGAGCACACAACACCAGCAACGTGAAAGGCAAGAAGTTCCTCTCTCGGGGTAATCACCAAGGAGTCTTATTTGATGAAGCATGGCCTGGGTGGGTCGCTGAGAAAAATCACTGGGCAAAAATGCCGATTTGAAAACTGTGTCCTATGTGAGTAACGATGAAACCAAATTGTGCTCTCCTGCCAGTGTTTTCGTGCCATTTTGTTGAGTGAATACCGCCCAATGGGATGTTGCTGGGATGTGAAGCAATGGTTTGAGACTTATCGAACATCGAAGCCAGAAAATATGGCATGTTCTTGCGTTGTGCTTGTACAAACATATGACAATCCAAGGGAGACATTCTCCATCCATCAACTGCAGAATTAACTAAAGATTGGTATTGACCCAAAGAGGGTGGGGCTGCCCTTGTTCCACTCTTTTATAATGAACCATATCTGAGTTCGCCCTTTCATACGCGCGTTACGCTCCCGCGCCACACAAGTAGAAAGCACCATATTTCATACGCCAAAAGCGGTACAAATTTGACACCAAGTTGCGCCATCACAACAGCTGGTTTGGCTTAACATGGCGCCGATGTCATGAAGTGGTGCCGAATGACATCGCACTTGGCATATCCGAAATTTTGTACTCTCTTAGCGCCGCCAGAGCATGTCCAGCGCACCCCCGAGCGCACTTGCGCGGACGCCGGTACCCGTTGAGCCACTGAGCAGGGTTGCCGTACACGAGAACGCGGGATTCTTAATAAACGCATATCCATGAATTCCCAGTGTGCATAAATATTAAACGCTGTTTTTGCGTGTCGTCAAATGTCCGTATGCCCACATGTTGACATCTAGATTCACGAACGCAAAAAATTACAAATTCGATCACGAAGTTAAGCAACAGATCTGCCCCTGACTGGCACAAGTCAGGCAGACCGGTCCAGGGGTCTTGGGGACCAAATCGACCCCCTTCGCGCATTTTTATTCAAGTTCCGGCCCGGCGCCACGCAAATGTTTGTTTAAACAACCCCGCGTATAGACTCACTGACCGCAAGACGTCTCGAAAGCCCTATGCCTGCATCCCTGTGCCATCCGAGGCCAAATTAAGGCCGCGTACTTGTTTGTACCCGCTTGACTTGCACGCCGGCATGAAGGTCGTCGCGCGAAACATTCCGTGAAGTTTCGCTGAAATTTTGTTCTGAGCTGCGGCGCTGAGGCTGTCGAGGACTGCGGGGCAGATTTGGGGGCAGCGCTGCTGGAGCAGGAGTGCCGCAGTCCGGTCCCGGGCGCTCGCGATACGTTGCGGAACGCTGGTGTCGTAGCGGCACTGTCGGACTCCAAGGGGCGGCAGGTGCGACGGCGCCGGAATCGCTGGAGGGCTTTCGTTGGAGAATTTCGACCGGCTTCCGGAAGTTTCAGTCTGAATCTCCTGTCCTGTGGGCTGTGAGCAGGAAGGAGGAGTGAAGGTTTGGACCATGGGGGCCTGGCAGTCATTGTGTCACTAGCGTTTGGACTTCAGGGAAGGTGGGTGCGATTTTGCTGCATTGCCTAGAGCGTTGCATTACAGCAGCAGATTGAAAATCTCTGCATAGTTAAGAGATTCTTCAACATTCCCGAGTAGCTCAGGAATGTTGACCAGGGAGCATGTGCAGAAACGTGTGGCCCTGTATCTGTGGTGCGTGGATGGATTTGGGAAAAGAGGGAGCTTAATATCTTTGAGTGGTGTGCTAGATCGACTTTTTTCGGTTCTGATTCTAATGCCCCTGATTTGCCCCTGAGGCTTGATTATTTGAAACTGCGATGCACAATTTGCGTCGAGCCTTCATCTTGGTATACCGGTGGGAGCCATTGTACCATAGCACAGTACACCTCAAATTTCTTCAGTTCTCGAGCGTCCAAGACGGACCCTGAACTTCTTTTAACTTGAATTTTTCGCTGCAGCTTTGGTTTGTGCCTTTGTTGGTGGCAGCTCCGGCGATTTGAGCGACGCAAGCAAGGAGGAATTTCATTTGCTTCCATCTAGTCGGGCCTGCGCCATAATTGCCATTGTCAAGAAGCCCATGACCCACGCCCCGTCCAGGAGGCGGGGAAGCAGGAAGCGTCCAGCGCCGAGTAGCCTGGCTCAGAAAAATGACGCAAATCGTGATGCCAAGTTGTCGCAAGGGACAGCGCACTCCGATACGGACAGCTTCAGCGAATTGAAAGGGAAAGTGGTGTGGGCGCCTGCCGGCCATTTTGGAATTGAGGTGCCAGGAATGTTTTACAGGTAACGGGATTTGTGCAGTTTATCCAGCTCTTTGAGTTCAGCGAAATGCATGTTGTCTGTTTTGGACCTGATACTACAAATCTGCGCAGCCGTATTGCGGGCGAAACAGGCATAAGTACATCGATTTCTTGTATCGAGGTTTTGTACGTACACGCGTTACCAACCATCTCTGGTTAAAAATGTAAAACTTCGGAAGCAAAACCCTATCGATTTTGGATATGATAACATGTACTAAGATGACTTCCACCGGTCGGAACTCTGTATTATACTTATGCACATATTATATGAAATTTTTATGTACAGGCTCACATACTTTATTGGACATATTTGCGTAGTACAGGAAATTGTAATATACGGGTTCGGGTTTGTTATTCACGTTTACGTTTGCTGTTCTATTTTTGCGTTATTAAGCGCAAAAACGCAAACTGCGAAATGGGCTACATAGCATATATACAAGAATATATTTTTGCGGCCGTTTTTACGTTTTTGCGGCTGGCTGGGACACCCAGATTTACACGACAAAAGTCGCCTACAATGACTACTCGTCCGCCACCTCCTGCACCCGCAACACAGTGTCCGCCTTCCCCTCGGCAAAGGCAACGGCGTCGTCAAACAAAAGGACGTCCTCTACCCATTCCAGCGCGTCTGGCTGCCACTCCCCAACTCCTTACTGCGCTTGAGCTTCAGCGTTAGTCACATCATCACCAGCATTCTCCCTTCCCTGGGAAGCAGCTTCCCACGCAGCTTGCTTTGGATCTGCGCGCAGCTGTTCCATGCCCACTGGCAGATGCCGAACGCGATGGGCTGCGGCAAGGTTTTGCAGCCACAGGCGCTAGTGGGAAGGTTTACTGCATGGAGGATGTAGAAGTCGGCTCCACTCAGTCCTCGCCGCCTTTCGCGACTTGCTGGAAGTATGAACGAGTGGCTTGCAGCGAGTGCCTTTCACATCCCTTTCACATCCCTAATGTGCTTGGCGGGCGGCCCATGCAATCCCTTACGCCCCATAGCGAGTTCAGGGAAGAGCCGGTCACTGGTTGATGAGGCAGCACAGGCTCTATGTGCGCGGGCGGGTATTTACCTTGTTCTTACATATTTTTACCCATTTTGGAGTAAGAATGGAATAACTATTTTTATGCGTAAAAAAAGAATACAATTTGTGTTTACTGCGTAAGTATTAAGCCTGTACGGATTCGCATGCTGCAATATATTGCAGTATATATTGCTGTATATATACAGACTCACACAGTTTGTAAAATTCAATGTGATGAACATCCAATGCAATGCAGTCCCAGTCATCATTTGCCACGTTAAGCATAGGTACTGAGATCGTTTACCCTCGATGCTGCTGTGCATTTTTGTAACAGGGTTCGCGTGACGCGCCGTGACACCCGCCGCCGTGACGCAGTCGTCATCCGTTTCTTCGAAGACGACGGCAGCCAGTACTGGCTGCCCATGGAACAGGTGCGGCGCTGGCTGGAGACGCCCACCAACCCCGATGGACGTTACACTCACTGGGTGACGGACCGTTACGCGGCAGAGACCCTGGTTGATCTCAAATTCGGCAACCTGGGAGGCAGTCGTGACACAACACAAGTCGTGGATACGGAAATTGACCTCACAGAGATTGGCCACACACAAGTTGAAGACAGAGAGATTAGCGATTCGTAGACATGCGATCACGTGTAGACTACGATACGGATGCCCCAGTGTTCAGTAGTTAAATTTGTAATTAATGACCGATGTTAATGATAACGAGGTTGACGCCATTGAATTTTTGTCGCTGACCCAACATGTGTGTGGCCTTGGTCATAACCAGTCGCAATGCCATTGCCATTAATCATTTCCGCGTACGTAATACACGAGCCAAACAAATGCGAAATAGTCTCTTTCCATACATCAATATATTCTTACCACATTTATTAATGTTCCATGGAAGAAAAAGAGACAAAAGAAGCATCCCAATAGGTCCAATTGCTTGTATTCTGGGCGTATCGTGGACAGATGGCTTGCAAAAAATAGTCCCACAACATGAATAGGGGAAAGGCCTGGACTCTGCAATGCACTTGACAGGCAAAGCAATTGAGCAATATTGATCCAAGTACAGGTTTCTAGAGGTTGAATACTTTCCCAAGCGCTCGTTAATGCCATGCATTTGCTGCACCTCAATTACATGCTACCTCTGATCCAAAAGTCATCTCCAAATTCAAATCTTCCCAAAAGGAGGTCAAAACGTGCGGGTCAGAAAAATTGACGAAAATAACATCGATGCGCCATATCAAGATCTATCTGTGGAGCCCTTAAACGTGAAAAACGGCGCTGCTATGCTCGCGATATGTGAAGTGGAGTTCAAACGCGACTTTTCACTTTGCCGGGAACTGGACGGGGCATCGCGAGCTTATCTTGGCCTTCCAACGGAGTAGATCGAGCTGGGCGATCACTAGGTGAGAGGTATGCTTTGGTAGCTTAGTCAGAACTAAGGATGCGGTCCAATTCCAAATCCATGAGGAAAGGGGTTGAAGCTCAGTACAACACGTGGGGCGTCAACAAGACCCGCGCGAAGTTTGTGACCAAAGGCCGAGAGACACCTCGACCGGTGCAAAGCCATGTACCTAGCAGATGTGTGAAGGATTGGAAATCCATGCATACTGACACCAACCAAAAGGTGGTTCAAACTGATGTAAACACGGCCGATGGTTGAAAAGCAGAATTTCCAAAACACGATTCAAATATTGATAAAGGCAACCTAATAAAATATAATATAAATGTTATCTAAACTCTCGAAAATGTGCAGTAGCACCTATTTTGTCTGCAAGAAGTTCTTCAATAATTTGGGGGAAATGGGTTGGTAAATACCAGAATAAATCCAACGCAACAATGCGGGGAATGGAAGCCCTGCATTTAACTGGAAAGGGGCGTTTTTGATTAGGCTGTGGATGCCGTATTTTATGGCGATAATTAATGTTACCAGGATCTGTATCAACCTATAATCAAGCAGGAAACTCGAATCTGATCACAGATTGTCTGATTGAGCTTATCTTGAAAGTTGCAGCAAGATTTGAATTCGGATACGACTTTTGGAACGGAGGTAGTATGACATAGGCATTGGTCGTAATGGGCAACTTGACCTTGAAAATATTGGATTACAAGCAATCAGAAATTTCCCACCGAAATGATGCTGATTAAAGAGGGGAAATCCAGCATGGTCCCTTGTAACTCGGTGTTGCCATTTTGATGGACGGCTGTGAGCAATCTTGCACGGTGTCTTCCCTTTTTGTATTTGTTTGGTCTATTTATAGAAAATTAAAAGCAAAAAAAGATAAACTAAATAATGGAAACTAAAAACAATTACAAGTATCTGGGAAGCAATGCACTGTGTAAGCGTGGTCGAAACAAATCAGGAATGCAGCTCTGGGAGTTCTATCACGCTCGAGCGTGATGCACTGATACCTTGCAGCCAGCAATGAATCAAACGCCATTTCTTTGTGCAGCGCAAATGCGATGAGCCTGTTTTCTAGGCAGGATCTGGAATCCTCATGTAAGTAGTAGAAATTAGAAATACTTATAAGTATTTGAGGAGTAATGCGCTGTGTAAGCGTGGTCGAAACAAGTCAGGAATGCAGCTCTGGGAATTCTATCACGCTCGAGCGTGATGTGCTGATAACTATATATAGTTGGCTATATAGTCAACAATGAATCAAACACCATTTGTTTTTTGCAGCGCAAATGCGATGAGCCTGTTTTCTAGGCAGGGTATGGAAGCCTCAGCAAGTATCTAGCAAATCATATCAAACAGACCATTGATGTCAAGAGATTTTGTTCCCCGAGCCAGAGATTTTCCATTATATGTTGTTGATAGCTGCCATCAACATCCCATGATTGTGCATGGGATGCCATTAGTGGTTGAGAGGATAGGACTTTTTGAACGAGCGAACAAGGACGATCGCAAGTCAATAGTTGAGAGAAGTGGGCCCTGGAAGTTGTTAAAGAAGTGTTATTTATCGAAAAGTGCTGCAGATATGCAGAACAAGATTTACACTGAGCATCATGTTTGGCGGGCGGGTGGGGGTGGGGGGGGAGGGGGGGAGTGGGCAGCCGATCTCGAGATCAAGTGAAGCTGGAGCGTTGAAACTCCCTGCGTTATCTGTCGTTGTGCTTGTCCTTGCCAGAAAATTCCAGAGCACTGACATTGTGCAACTAAACGCCGCATCATCACTAGCAAAAAAGGACCAAACAACAGTTTATGCGAACACGTATGTATGCATTCCATCAGTGTTCTGCACACTAAAAACACGAAAATGTCCCAAACACGTAAACTCTGTACACGTTTGAACACGCACTGTTTGGCCCTTTTGCTCCTAGTGCATGCAGCTGTGCATGGTTTATGTCCGAGCGGACTGCTCAAAAGTGCCTATTCATCGTAGCATCAAAGAAGAACGGCAGAGTGTAGATTACAAATATAAAAGGAAGGTATCCAAATTCAGTCATGGCGAAAGTAAACTGTAAAGCGCATTTTGGCAGGTGGGCTCAACCAGGTAGATGTTCTCATTCCAGGCACACATCGAGAGATTCACTGTCACATTCCCTTTAATCATAGTGAATATAATTCACTATGATTATAATTTACTGTTTTTAGTGCTCAATGCGCCTCCCTTGCAATAGCCTTTATAAAGGCCTAATTAGGCGGTCTCTCGATCCATTGAAACTCCTTGAAGATCCCATTGAGTCCCCGCCGGTCTTTAGAGAGGAGGCTTGGATGTCCCCAAGTACTTCACCAGCTTTGCTTGCATGCTACGAAGCGTTGGGAGTTGGCCCATTCTTTCATGGCTGGCGTTGGCGCCACATACACGCTGGTGCACGGACCACGTCGAAGAAGCTCCAAGGCCGTGTTCATGTTCCTTCTCCGGTTTCTTTGACTGCACACCTCTAACTTCCAGGTCGGAAGTCAGTTGAGCCCCTTCTCAAAGGGGCGCGGCGCTTTGGACACAAAGGCCCATCCCCGCGGGATCGCGCAGCGTGTTGCCGACGCGCCTGCTCCTTCTGTGACTTGTGCCCTCCGGCTGTCGTGGAGGAGGTGACAACAAACGCCGACAGCAACTGTCCGGTTCTTGCAAGCACTGGCAAATGGCTCGGCAGCCCTGTCCTCCGACTGAGTGCGTGCGTGTGTGCCGGGAGCGATGTGCCGCGTTTCTCCGCGCCATTAGTTTCTTTTAAAATGGGGTGGGGGGGGGAGGGGGGGGAACGAAGGGGTTGGGGTGGGGAGGAGGGACTCGGGATCGACATTGCACGGCGCATTGGTGCCGCGATGGTGTTGTCGACGATCCCAGTCGCGCCTATCGCGCTGGGGCCCTCGAGGATGTGCGGCTTGGACGTTGGCCTGGTGGCATCCGCGAACGGGCTCTCCCGGTTTGCAGGGGTCCGCATACTCGACCGGAACTGTGGACCGTCAAGGTAAGCCTGCCATCGTGCAGGAAGGAAACTATGTTGTATGAACAAGCCTGAGCTGCATGAAGGAGCCAGTATTT
>CAJHUC010001190.1:0-31606 GCA_905146915.1 Ostreobium quekettii
ACCTGACCAGCGACACTACAGTGGCCAACCTGGCCGGCTACATGTCATCGTGGTCAGCATACAACACATACAGGAAGGCCAACCCGCAGGCTGAAGACCCGCTGGAGGCGTTCAAGGCTGCCGTGCTGGCGTCCCTCTCTGGTGCCCAGGACGATTCTGTCGTGGTGCGCGTCACGACCCCCATGCACTTGTTGCTGGCGAGAGAGCCCGTGAAGAATTGACGTGTACCGGCAGATACAAGCTCGGTCTCGCGCTGTAAGGCGGCCTGGCACCGTTCGAATTGGCGCTGGCGTTTGTGTTACGACTTCCTGACGAGGCTGGGGAAAAAATTGTCTCACAGACACTATCGCTTTGCACCGTGAGCACGGCACTTTCTGTTGCTCACTGGAACGCAATGGGTGGACCCGGTGGCCCACGACGACAGGGCGCAGTGTCAAATCGCTGTGCATTTTGATGGCGCTGATGTTGAAGCTCCAACGTACTGAAATATCCTTGTTGGGCATGTGAATGTCCAAACTCGCTCGTGCTATCTGCATTTGAGATGTTTCTCCGGGGCGGTGTTCTCTGTACAGGCACCTGTACCCTGTTGAGGATGCCAGGTCATTTCCTCAGGGTGCAGGCACTCAAGCGCTGGGGAACATTATGATGAAGTGGTCATTTGAGGCGTCCTACGCGAAACGCACCAACCGCAAGCACTCAGTGCCTGCTTTGCTCCATTCCATGCTTTGTGTTCACACGCAAACTACATTGGCACTCTTTTTCAAGCAACAATGTACGAACCCCACTCACTCTTATGCCACATGAAAATTAATATCGCTCAACAGACAGCTGGGATGCTGAACGAGAGGCAATAAATCATGTGTCATCTTCTCCGATACGAAACCGCACCCGCCATAGTTCTACACACGTGCATTGCCCGTGCATGATATGCGCTCAATTGAACGCTCATTTATACATTGGCAGACGGTTGATAAGCAATCACAAAAATTCCCTCTTGCCATTCCTCTTTATGTGCTGCCAGCCAATGGCAATATAGTACACTGCATTAAGTACAGTAATTGTTGGTGACGATGCAACGCCGGTGGTATATTCTCTCCTGCTTTGTAGACGACAGCCGACCTGCGTCACTGCCGACTTCCCACCGTAGCAAAGTACATGGAGTTTTTGGTTCCACTGTGGCTGAATTGGATGTTCGTCCTGTACACAAGGGGCACATAGCCGTGTCGGACACCTGCTTGCCATTGCCTCATCTACTGCATTCGCAATGGTCACCGCACAATAAGTCCCGAAACATTGATATGTCAGGTCGATGGATTTCCTTGCAGACCGTCTTTTCCCCAGGTTGAGGAATCCGTGAGACTGTTGTGGCAGAAGAGAAACATCTCCACGGGCTGCCAATCACTTTGTTTTACTGCCATGATTATCTTTCCTAATGAAGCCATGCAGTAATTACTGCAATAACATAGTGGAATTATAATGCAATAACGCCATTGCGTGCTGTCATTCTCCGCAATTCCAATGTTGGGCATGATTCTGAACGGTACTGTTCACCGGGTGCTCGACGCTCTCGCTGCCACCACTTTGCCGTTCGTGCAGTGGTTTCGTTAGCCAACACGTCCTACTACGGCAATAGAGGCAACGCAGATCGCAGTGTGGAGTGAGCGCGCCAGATTTTGGGTCTCTTGCGGGGTGCCCTCACCTCTTGTCCCCCATGGCCACCTGTCCAATGCCTGCCAGCATGACCTTCTGTTTTTTGGATGCCACGCCAGTCAGTGGCTCCAATTTCCTCTTCAGCTGTTTCACACTCGTGTCCACTTCGATGTCCACAAACACCTCAGGGCCGCAGGGCAGGTGGTTGGCCATCATTGTGACCTGGCACGCGGGACTGGGGCGTCAACTTGTTATTGGAGGGGGAGGGGGAGGGGCATGACCTGAAAAGCTTCATGGCAAATTCTGCGACTTGCAATTTTGCATGCAGAACTTTCCTTGGTTGATTTCCAGATGAGGGAGGAACCTGCTGTAAATTTCGCACGGAAACCGGTCACGAAGGTTCATGCGGACGTTCGCTGCCGCCAGCCAGGTTTGCGAAGCACGGTCTTCTCAAGATTGGCCCTCGCCCCCCCCCGGCGTAAGTGTCGCTGCGGCTGCCGCGAAGCTCGGGCGAATCCGCAGCCATCTGGACCGCCGGCTCACCCGGAAAAGGGGTTGCACAGCAACGCGCACCCGTCCGTCACCCGCTTGGATCGATCCCGATCCTCGACACTTGATCGGAGGCGGGCCACGCCCGGTGCAAGAATCTCTGCCAACCCCCGCCTTCCCCCCGCAAATTCCAGCCCCCCGTCAGACTCTCCCCGCCCAGCCACCCCCGGCGCGCCCCCTTCTGCCTGCCCCAACCCACGCGCAGATGCCGCGAGCTGGCGGCCGGCGGACCTGGTAAAGAAGCCACTCACCCGCACGGGCTTGCCACCCCGCAGGCGCAGTACCAGGTGGAGGGTGGACTCCTTTTGGATGTTGTAGTCCGCCAGCGTGCGGCCGTCCTCCAGCTGCTTGCCGGCGAAGATCAGGCGCTGCTGGTCCGGCGGGATGCCCTCCTTGTCCTGCGCAGCGGCATTTTTGCGATCAAATGGGAGCGGATGGCGCAGAGCGCCTGCCCAGGCCCCGGTAAGATGCCGTTGGCTGACACATCGGACAAAGGTCTCGGCATTGGCGGGCAGTTCTGCCAACTCTAACGTTTTGCTCGAGGTCGATCCCCCACAACCGAAATCCTCAACATCCAACCGGTGAAGGCTCTCGAAACGGATGCAAGACGGCCGGGGGCCACAGGGCCGCTTGGAAAGGAAAATGCCTCGCAGTGCACCGCGGCACGCGCCGTCCGCATCCATCGGCGCGTCCGAGCACAGCACGATGATCTTCCGTGGAGAATTGTCCAATCTCGCGCGATTGCAGGATGGACACTGTGCCGTCCTGAGAAGCCGCATTGGCCGCGAGGGCCCTCGCGCCCCGGCAGTGACCGGCGATCCGCCACGACTCCCGGCCCAACCCCGGCCGCGTGTACCCCGGGGTGCAACAGCTGACACGTTACGATGACTCCACACTCAACCACACCCACACCCAACCACATCCACCCCTCTCGCTCCCCAAAAGGCGCACCCATCCCGGAGACTGCCCCCCGCCGAAACACGAAAAACAAATTTCCCCAGGGAGGAATCGAGGTCGACCAGCGAGAACGGCGCCAAGGCGCGACGGCCCCCCTTTCTGATCCCGGCCGGAACGCAGTCGTCAGGCGCCACCGCACCTGAAGCTTGGCCTTCACGTTCTCGATGGTGTCGGAGGGCTCCACCTCCAGCGTGATGGTCTTACCCGTGAGCGTCTTCACGAAGATCTGCATCCCGCCGCCCCGGCAGCGCCGCTATGACCCGTTGACTGCGAAGGCAGCGCCCGAAAAGAAAAGGACTCTTCCCGGCGGCAGCAAGGAGTGTGTGCTTCCGCTGTGCTTCCGCGTGCTGACGGTGCCGGTGGTTGGAGGCGGGGTGGGGGGGGTGGGGGGGGGTGCTTCGGCTATGGGAGGGAATTGGAGGGGTGGAGTGGGAGAGGCGGGCACTTTTGACTAAGGGACTGCCCTAGGCGCTGCGCGCTGGATGTGCCTGTCGGTGGTGTTCTGCATGTCAGCGTCGACCGTACATGGGGCGCTTCGATGTTGGGGCGGCTGAATTGGTCCGGGGGTGTCCTGTGTCTTGGAGTGCGTGCAACAGGCAGCCTCCCACTGGCTGTGCATCGGGCAATGATGCACTCAGGGGTGTATCTTGTCAGGGGTGATCGCGCATCCTCGGTCTAAGATTTATGCACCCTCACTAGCAAAAGACATGCCAGATGACACGGTCCTGACACGGTATGCTTGAAATCCGACTATGTGCTTATGACAAATGTGGTCCCAAAACTACACAATTAGCACACATATTGACACAATTTCAACCATGTATCCTGGGAAACCATATAGTCTACACAATTGTTTGAGGGTACACGGTCGAAATTGTGTGAATGTGTGTACTAATTGTGTAGTTTTGGGACCACATTTGCCAAAAGCTCACATTTGGATTTTGAGGAGACCGTGTCACTTGACAAATTTTTTCTTAATGCCTGATATACCAAATTTGGGATTCATGCATATTTGTATCTAACAAAGTGCAATATGGATATATTTAGAGGATCTTATTCAGTATGGGTTTGTGCAATTACTTACACAACCAAATAATCTGCTACCAAATGAATCAAACAATGACAAATCTTGCAGCTAATCTTACATACCCTCGGCGGCATCTCAATGCCCATTTTAAGTATCTATCCCATCCAGTTGGGACACATCACTGTGTGATCTCCATGGTGATCACGATATGATGTATTGCCTGAGATAGCACCATCAGCGAAAGTCTGTGCCAGCCACACATGTTGTGCCCCGGGCAGAGCGCAGTGCAACACATTGGCGACACGAAACTGGTGGCAAACAAGGAATCCATTTGGAACGTGCTTGTGCAACTATCGTGGCATGCTTGCCCCTCGCACGAGCCACCACGCCACTGCAAGAACAAAACGGAACCTAAATTGCACAGGTGCAGACCTGGCAGGTCTGTCCCCCTCGTTCTCTTTTCATTTTGAGCTCACTGTCCGTGGATGAACCAGGGAAATAGTAGGGGCATCTTGTAAAAGGCCGAGTGTCATTCAAAGATTTGATTGTTGAGATTGATGATTCGCAAAGCTACCATGTGCCAAGCTCACGTTCAAATTCCTTCCCATTGGGGGCGAACCCAAATACAAGCCAACAGACATTCGCCCCTCATCGTGGCCCCCCAAAGGCCAATTTTCGGCCCATCACACGTACTATACCAGTGAATTTGGGTTTGCGTGTGATTTTACATTAACCACCACATGAAAATATTATGGCTGTGACACGTACCATGAAAAAGGGGTGAATTGGCGGAGGGGACACTCACCTCCCAGAAAACATGAGGGCAATGACATCCACAGTGGCTTTGGAGCACCAGTGGATTTAGACTCACACCATGATTGAAGTCCAGCGCCTCCCATGGAATGCCACCTTGTGGTTTCAGTTGATGGTCCTCTAGAAGGCTTTTGTTCGAGGGTCTGCCGGTGGACAGCGACACATTGAGAAAGCAGAATCGCAGGTTGCACCATGGGCTTCTCCCACATCTGGTGCAACGCACATGCACCGGGACTGCAGTCATAACGTGCTGGACGGGTACACGCCGCAGGGCATGAAGGTCACGGTGAATGGTTGCAACCTGCCAGATGATGCAGGCATGATGGAAGCCACCATCGGAGTAGACTTGGGCAATCTGTGTTTCAAACGATGAAAGGGACTGATTCAAAGCATTATCAAATGGTAGTACTCCGCGCGCTCTGACTCAGAAAGCCCATCGGCATCTTTTGATGATACTCGATGTAAATCAACCTGGCTGCGATTGGACTCTGGATTTGGCGAACACCTCACAGTACTCACAGTAATACCAGTAAGTTTTCACGCCTTCCTCCGGACATAGTGCCTCTCACATGACTCCACCTGACAACAAGAGCAACGATCCACCCACTTCCATCTTCGGGCGGTACACCCATGACCCGCCGGGCTTGATCAGGTCCCCGGATCATCGTGACACCCTCCCGGAAGCACCCACGGCAGATCGCCGCCTTGCGCAGTACCAGCGCCCATGAACCGACACCATGCCATGCTCGGTCATACACATCAGAGCATATTCCTGCTCTTGACACGAGCGGCCTCTCACGACGAATTCAGCGCTTACTAAATCCAACCACGCCGTCACCGACACCTCCCGCGCTCGTCGTCGACACACGCACGGCTCTGACAGGGTGGACCATCAGGCCTGCATCGTACTCCAGCTGCCCGCGACTACGAAATCAGGAATCGGAATCCCTCCCACGCAGAATCGACGATACCCCATCATGATAGGCGCGCATCACCGTCTTCCATGCAACCCCCATGTCCACAACCGGTCTGACACGGGTAAGGCGAGGACCCGCGCAAGACCGATCGAGAGAGTCCGCATCCCGACATCGCAACCCGAGAATCGACCCATGTCCGCGCGACATGGAGCCAATGATCCCCCCCTCTCAGTCAGCCGCTGCCCAACAAACAACGCCACGCAGTCGCACACCTCCTCAGAGTCGCAACAGGTGAAAAGCGTGCTCCAGGGTCGGGCAGAGATGGGAGATACACCAGCAGCCGAACGAATCCAGGTCTTACAACCCCCAGGACTTGTCCAACTTCGATTCTGCCCCCTGGGGTGGACAGACCGGATTTATAGGATCCCAGGTCGCGACATGCCGCGGACCTGTATTGTAACATCGTCCTAGTCCGTCCCTTTGTCTGTGCTGTCATGCAGGCAGAACATGTTGAAGACAATTACTAAGTCACTTCAGTCCCAAATCAGTCACAATCAGTTACCAAAATCATCCTTGTGGCATGCCCAGGCCATACTTGTGCCATGCCGGCGGCATGCCACAAGTCCTGCGTTCCAGCCCTCAAAGTGGGATGTCGTGCCATCATGCCGTCAGTTCATCCTCGTTGTCACATCCCAAGATCCCAGCCGCACCTGTCCCTCCCTGTCCATCTTGATTGGCTCCCCTCGTTGGACACGAAGATTCCTCTCAGCCTTGGAACGATATACAGCCAGGTTCCCGTCGATCACCTTGTCAGCCTCGGGATCCCTGGTATTGCTTCCAGTGCCATGTCCCCCTCGCAGCAAGGCGCTGCCAGCCTCCGGCCATGCAGCGATCGCAGTTCGCCAGAACGCCAATGGATAGACCTTCGCGATCGTCATGGCCTCCTAGTACTTTCCCGGCAAAACCCAAACTGTCGTAGTGACAAGGCAGGCCTCAGTGAGAGCGATCGTTCCCACAACGTGCCCAAAATACAAGGCCCAATGATGCTCAAAACTGGACGGCAGCCTTGTCTGAGCTTGATGACAGACCCTGGAGTATCTGATGTATTACTGATCGAAAATGACATGACAATGCCGGTCTGCATGACTGGAATCCTCAAGAATATCCGTCGGATGAATGTCCTAGGCGATGTCCCCTTTCTGACGTTGTTTACTCATAACATGAGCGTGGCGCCGGCACACCCAAACCATGGCCTCGGCATACCCAAAACATGGCGCTGGCACACCCAAACCATGGCTTTTCAATGACATAGAGCTCCCACAGAAACTCACTTCTTTATCTATCACTGGTGGCATACTCGGGCCATCCCAGCAGTGGATCATCGCCTTGATTATGCATAATCAGCCACCTTGAAAGCAAAAGTGGCCAGTAAATGCTGGTCATTTTGTGGTGGACTGAACATGGGCACAACCACGCCTCTCCACTGCGTGAGACTCCGAATATACATAGCGCTACCCCCGAGAACACCTGCCACTATAGTACACAACACCACACTTCACCAAAAGTCCTCGTCTTCCGCCTTTTCTGCCTTTTTCTCAGCGGTGTGGTTGGTCTTCTGACAGTAGTCATAGAGGAGTCCCTGACGGGAACGTTGGTGTTCAGATCTTGTTGCAACAAAACTCTCCTAAGTACGAGACATTCCCACAGGCTCCGGGTTAGCCACAGCAGCGCCAGAGGATGCTGTCAACTTTGGCAGCCTCACGCATCATGTGTGACATCACCCCCACCATGAAGCGCTGCAAGAACGCCTCTGACAACTCTTGACTCTGAGCGGTATTTACAGCAGGTGATGGGGTGCTGGTTTTGTCGATGCGCGTTGCGCCGCCGCCTTGTCGCCCGAATGGCCGAAATGGCCCGCGCGGCCGCGATTGGCCGCGGCTTGACCAGGGCGCGCGCTCGTTGCACTCCGAGGTGGTGGGCCCAGATCCTGGAAAGTTGGCGGCGTTGGAGGCAGGGATCTTTGAGCTGGAGTGGAACCGATCCAGCGATCGGGGAAGCGGTTGCGAGAATGCGCAAGCAGCAATGATTCTTGATGATCCAACCGCATGGCATTTGTGCGGCAGGGCGTACCGCGTCCCGGGTCACCCGCCGTGGGCCCAAAAACAACCAAAGTCACCCGTGCAAAGTACAGGCGTCCGCCAAGCTGCCATAAAGTACCGCAGCCGGCCAGAAATCACCCAAATAAGAGAATGCCTCCTCAAGGCCCTAATCCCATCTACTAGGGCCTTTAATTGGGTCGCCAATTAACATAATTTAAGACTATAATGTTCCCCACAAGAGGCCTCAGGGAACAGGGGGAAAAGTCAAGGGAGTAAATGGTCTCCCCAAGTAATTCCGTCACACTACTCCCCCCTTGGGAAAGTTTTCGCCCCCGAAAACACTGACTCCCATAAATCAGTACTCTCTACTATTACCCGATTGTAGACCTAACTAGGGTCCTCAATGGGTTTGTCCCGGGCGATCATTTTCCTCAATTCCCTTGGGTGATCAAAATTTTCTTCCGGTACCCAGGAAGCATCGTCGATTGACCAGTCCTTCCAAAGGACTAAGTACTCTCTGACCCTCCTCTGACTGGGTCCTCTCCAACGCCACCGCAGAAGTTTCTCTACGTCGTAGGGCTCGTCGTCCTCAGGCTCGACTTCGTCCTCTGTCTCAGCAACTGTAGCGGGTGTCCACTTCGATACCCGAAATGGTCGTAGCAAGCTTGTGTGAAAAATCCGGTGGATCTTCCACGACGTAGGAAGATCTAATTTGTAGGCTACGGGTCCGACTCTCCGGGTCACAAAGAACGGGCCCACGAATCTCCTCCTCAGCTTGCTAACAGGTGCGTTCTTCAACATCAAATGCTGTGTACTGAGAAGCACCTGATCTCCACTATGGAACACCTGCTCTCTTCGCCACTGATCGGCGAGGGATTTCTGTCGTTGTTGAGCCTGATGGACATATTGCATTGCCCTCTTGAAAGTCTTCTGCATTCGGGATACGAAAACATTGACACCCTCTATGCGTGTGGTGTCTGCATCCCGAATCAAGTCGATGGGTGTACACGGCTCATAACCATAGTTCAAGTAGAATGGCGTGTACCCCGTAGACTGGGAGACGCTGTTGTTCATAACAAACTCCACCATTGAGAGGTATTTTTCCCAGTCGGCTATCTCTAACGAAGACTCATGGATAGTGCATCGGAGAACCATCTCCACCACCCTATTCATCACCTCCGTTTGTCCATCTGTCTGTGGGTGGTGTGCACTAGACATCCTCAGCCGACTCCCAAACATCCTCCAAAGTTCTCGCCAGAACTTGGACACAAATCTGGGATCTCTGTCCGAAACGATGGAACGTGGAATTCCATGATGTTTTCCAACGTTGTCCCAGTAGAGCCGAGCGGTCTCTGCTGCCGTAATGATCTGTTTCACCGGTATCAAGTGTACCATCTTCGTGGCTCGGTCCACTACTGTCAAAATTCCATCGTGTCCATGCTCACTGATGGGTAATCCCATGATATAGTCCATGCTGACGTCGACCCATTTTTCCTCAGGGAGTTTCAACGGTTGTAGGAGTCCTGCCGGTACCCTATGGACGCTCTTCTCTATCTGGCAGACCTGACATCCGAGAACGAAGTCTCTAACGTCTACTGTATGGTCTGGCCAATAGAAGTTCTGCTGGACTTTCTTGAGCGTCTTGTGGTACCCTAGATGTCCGGAGTAGGGAACTGTATGTAGCTCCCCCATGATCCTCCTCTTGACCTCTGGTACATCGGGTATAACCACCCTCCATCGGTGTACCTCTGTGTCCTCCTCTCTACTGTGCACCTCCAGCAATCCATGAGCCCTCCGATAGACATGGGTGCCTATGCGAACGGTCTGTACCTGGGACGAATCCAACTGCCTCATGATGTCGTCCCATCGCACGTCCTCTTCATATCCTCTCGCTATCTGCTCCTTCAGAGACGTATCCAAAGTTATTCTCGTGGATGTCATGAATAAAGAATGGATTCCCTCCTCGGTTCCCTCTGTCGCGGGAATCTCCAATTTGGACTTTTTAAACACGTCGTCCAATTTCCTCTGTATAGCGTCGTCAGACTGATCATCCTCTCCTAACCTCAACCTCTGGACCAACGACTCTTCCTGCGCCCGCACATCCACCATACTGCGAATGTCCCTGATGCTCCGACGGGATAGGAAGTCTGCAGGGTTGTCCTTTCCCGGAATGTGGACAATATCGCAATCGTATCCCTGCAAGATCTGAACCCATTTCCAAACCCTCCTATTAACCGACGGTTGGTTTGGCAAATTCTTCAGACTGTCGTGGTCCGTCTTGATGGTGAAGTGGTTGCAGGCTAGATAATGCCTCCATTTTCCAACCGACCACACGATGCCCAATAGCTCCCGCTCGTAAGCACTGTACCGAGTCTCAGCAGGGTTCATCTTTCGGCTCTCATAACAGATAGGTTGAAGTCCACTGCCGAAGTCCTGCTGGAGGATGGCTCCAACTGATACTTCCGAGGCATCCGTTGTCACCACAAATTCTCGGTCAAAGTCTGGTAGCTGAAGAACGGGTGCTGTCACCATAGCTGTCTTCAGTCGGTTGAATGCCTGCTCCTCTATATCACTCCACTTCCACTGTCTATTCTTCCTCGTGAGGTCTGTCAGTGGGGCTGCAATCTCACTGAACCACCTGATGAACTTCCTGTAGAAGTTTGTCAGCCCCAAAAAAGATCGGATGTCCGTGACGCTCTCAGGGGTAGGCCAATTTAGAATTGCCTCGACCTTGGACAATGAGGGCTTCACACCGTTTGCCCCCACGTCAAACCCGAGGTACTCGACTTTAGTCCTAAAGAACTCGCACTTCTTCAGATGTCCGTACAATTTCTACGACCGAAGTCGATCCAACACTGCCCGGATGTGTCTGATGTGTTCCTCTAATATCCGGCTGTATATCAAGATGTCATCGAGGAACACCAATACGAATTGGTCAAGGCCGTCTCGAAGGATTGTGTTCATGATCCTCTGAAACGTCGCTGGGGCATTGCACAATCCGAAAGGCATAACCAAATACTCGTAGGAGCCGTATCGACTCACGAAGGCCGTCTTGTGAATGTCCGACGCTCTCACTCTGATCTGGTGATAACCGGAAGAGAGGTCGATCTTCGTAAAGTATCGGGCTCCGTGAAGTCGGTCCAACAACTCCTCGACCTTCGGTAGGGGGTACCTGTTTTTCACTGTAATCTTGTTCAGAGCCCGGTAGTCAATACACATCCTCCATTTCCCGTCTTTCTTTGGGATGAACAAGATTGGAGCTCCATACGGACTAGAGCTCGGTCGGATCCAGCCCTGCTCCAAGAGTGCATCGATCTGTCTCCTCATCTCATCAAGTTCAGCACTGCTCAGTCTGTAAGGACTTCTGTGAGGCGGTGCTTCCCCTGGTATCGTCTCAATCTCATGATCGATCACTCGCTTGGGCGGAGGCCCATGTGGAAGTTTATCAGGGAAGACATCTCTGTATTCCTCCAGTGTCTCTACCAATCTATCCCTGATAGCTGGATCAGCCTCCTCCACCTTTGTCCGTATCACCTGCTCTACAGGTACCTCCTGAGTCACTGGTTTGGACTGCCGAAATGTTCGGCGTCTCTCGCCCTCTGTACTGCCCTTAGCTGCCCCTGCCTTGGCCTTTCTCCTCTTACTCCCTTCATCCGGCTTTGAATTGGCTCGAAGAACACACAAAAACATGGGCTCGTTTGTCTTCTTGGCCCATCTCACCACCTGTTTCATCGACATGAAATCGATTTTTGTTCTTGTGGTCTTCACCCCTGACGATTTTGGAGATCGGGAATCCACTTTCTCTGGATTGTGCACATCGACTACTCCCCCCTGGGGAGCATCTGCCGCCCTCGGCGATGTCCGCCCCGCATCCACATGCGTCCACTCTGCAGATGGCTCATATTCCCAGAATGTGGGTGAGCTCAATCGGGCGAACTGCTCTCTCCAGTTCTGCGTAGTTGGCGTGTCTCTGAGGAACGTAAAACTGCGCTGAAGACCGGGTAGACCTCTGTCGGTAATATGGCACTGAGTCGCACTCTCCACTTTAACTCCTTTGATCACCTCCAAATCACCACCACTCCTGATCACCAAGAAGTTTGCTCTCCAATCCACCAGGGGATTCACAATGTCAAGCCAATCCCGTCCAAGGATGACCTGAATCCCCTCCATCATGGGCACAGCTGTAAGTGAAACACGACTCTGTGCCGACCCGATACATAACAGCACATCTGGGGCTATCCCGGTGGAGACTACTGTCTCTCCGTTGGCAAGTTCCAACGAAGAATAAGCCCCAATAAAATCCAATGGTGGACGAGTCCTCAGCTGGTCGCTGACGAAGGAGCGACTAGCGCCACTATCCACCAATGCCGACACACGTGTGCCGTTCACCACCGCCTTCACCACCAGAAGCAGGTGGTCCTATACACTCGGTTTAGGGTCTGGGGTGCCCTCAGCAGAAACCGGTGTCGTCCCAATCCTCTGAATCAACGACGTAGGGGTCCTCTCCATGAATGAAATGGACTTTGAAGGTACCACCTCCCCTTGTCGTGCTGAGACTAGTGCTACAGCTCGGCGTCTCCGACGGTACCGTCGTCTCTCCCTCCTGCGCCTCCACTTCCCCCGTCTCCTATGGCGCTTCCTCTGTCCGTAGCTAAGCGTGTGATACTGGGTATAGCCCCTCTGACTAGGCTGTCCCAAAAGCTCCCGATGCAGTCCTGACTGGCCAGAGCGGGAGCCAGTCAGTTTCCCGACCTCGGACGTGGGGAAACATCGGAATCCGACCCGGCTGCCTGCTGTGCAGCCTCCCGATCCAACTGATCGGCAAATCCTCTCAACTCCTCACTGGTGGCTAGCACTGCCACCTTGGGCTTCTTCTGGCCGCTTTTGCCCTTTCCACGACGGTCAGGCCCATCGTTCCTCCTGGTGTTGGGAGGGAATGTAACAACACCCGAGGGACGTGGGGGATAGGGCTGGCGACTAGTCTGCCCCTGACCACTAGTCGAAGGATACTGACTGGTAAACTGTCGTGGCGGAAAGAACTGTTTCTTCTGCACTGGCGGCTGCTGCTGCTGGGTACTCTTCCCACTATCCCTTGGTCCACTCGTCTGCCTATACCGCTGGCTCTTTTTCTTCTGTTGGTCCTGGTTGCCTGATCCTGATGCCTTTTGCTTGGACGAATCCTCACGTCCGCCCTTGCAAAACTCCATGGCGTCCTCTAATCTACACACCAGGGCCTCTGCCTCTGCAAGAGTCTTGGGGTAAGCCTTTGCCGCCTCTAGTCTGAAAGGCTGTCTCAACCCCAATATCCACTGCTGTAATGCCGTCTTGTAGTCATAGCCTGGGACCTTTGTCAACAATGTCTTCATGCGAGCCATGTACGTGCTCACTGTCTCCGTCGACCTCTGCTGCAACCTCAATAGCTCAGCTCGAGCCCTGTTTTCACAGACAGGTGACTCGAACTGGGCCCGCAATAGCATCATCAGTTCCTCCAACGTGTCGGGTCTGTGTCCACCCCGTGAAGCCAACTCCGCCTCCCACCAACATCTGGCGTTCTTCTGCAAACGAAGGATGACGTAGGACACTGCCTGCATCTCACTTGGTTGAACGAGAGCCAAATAATCCTTCACCATGTTCAACCAACAGACGATGTCCTGTTCTCTGTCTCCCGTAAACGCCGGTGGCTCTGGTGGTTTAATTGACATGTTGAATAGGGACTCCTGAGCCTTCTCCAAAGGCTGAGAGAACACCCAGGGCTGTGCAAACGGAGCTGAAGGCTCAATCTGCATGGGCTCAGGCGGGGTCATTCTGGATGTGGGAACAGGTCGTGAAGTGCTAGCCTGTTCCCCAGATGCCTGACGCTGCAACTGATCGAAACGCGCTGCTATCTCCTCTGCCTGTTGCATGATGGTCGTCTCCCTAGCAGATGCCTCTGCTGACCGCTGATCCTGCACCTGCTGGGCTCGCGTCTGCTGCTCAGAAAGATTAGACAACTTCCAACTCGATTCTTGAAGTTGCTGCCTCAGCGATCTCGATTCACTCTGAGCGGTGTTCAACTCCTGTTGGACTGAATCAAGCCTCTTCACCGCTCCGTCCGAGATGCTCATCTGCCTCCTCAATGCAGTCTCCAACTGCTCTAATCGAGACTGGAAGTCCTTCTGATCCTCCAAACGGGCTCTCTGGAGTTCCTCCATCATACGAACGGCCTCTGAACTGCGTGCCGCGGAACTATGAGCGATACTGCGCGTCTCCACCTGATCCTGATGCAACGTCTGCATCCCTGTCTGAACCTCTGTTAACGTCCTGTTTGCTCCCTCTTCTAGCTCATGAGTCCTCTGCAGTGCTGTAGCGCTCACAAAGGTCGCCTGTTGGGCCTGCTGGCCCGCCGCAGCGCTCTGCTGGACAGCAGCTATGCTGGCTCGAGTAGCCTCATGAGCCTGCTGTCCTGCCACAACACTCTGCTGAGCTGCCTGGATGGCAGTCTGCTCCGCTACTACTGAAGCTGCTGTCGATACTGGTCCCCGCTGACTAAAAGAAGGTGATGGCCCAACAGTACTCGATGAAGCTACAGGTGGATGAACGGATCCTGTAGAACACACGTCGACATCCATGTCGTTCCGTCCATTCCGTGCCTCATGAGAGTCCGCCATCTCTCCTCTGGCTACAACAGGGATGGAAACTCTCGCTCTCGGCTCAGAAATGCCTCAAGCGGTCTAACAATGGGTAGACTGGATACTGACGGTACTGGGTCTTCCTGTAGTTGTAGACTGGGAGCTATCGGAACTCCCCAATCTCAGGATCCCCTGAGACGTAGTCCTTAATAGACACGGTTCCCCCCTCACCGGCTACAGCTATCGGAACTCCCCAATCTCAGGATCCCCTGAGACGTAGTCCTTAATAGACACGGTTCCCCCTCACCGGCTACAGTACTAGGATTCCAAGGAGAATCCTAATGCTGCGGCAATCGCCCCTTGCCTGGGGCAGGGAAGAACTGTGGGTGGCCTAGTGCCTTACCAGCCGGGGATCGCGACGGCCCCTAGGTCACACCCTATTGGTGAAGGCTGGCCCACTTCTAGGACTTTCCTAAGGTCTACCAACCCTCAAAACGGGTTGGGTCCAAGGCTGGGGGGACACAGTCCCTTTGTAGGGGCCCGCCTGTGCACACTCCTTCCCCCAACTACTTGGACCTATGCAGGAATGAGCAGCCAACCCACCTCAAGGGGTCACAACTCCTTGGAGTTCACTTGGGATTCCTTGAGGCCACAGCTTGAGTAGTCTCACTCCCCCTCCAAGTCCTTAAGTACAGGCTGCTGGTGCAGTACTTCAAGTAGTACTGGCCTCAATGTAGTACTTTGGTGCAGTACTGGCCTTGGTGTAGTACTTGGCGTAGTACTGGCCTTGGTGTAGTACTTTGGCACAGTAGTGAAGGCCTCAGTACTTGTAACGGCTCAGTCGTGCTGCTCCTGGCACCGTGGTGGCCGCCTGGCTTGGCCGTGTGCCACTCCGGGTGCTGTGTCATCTTGCGCAGCGCTACGTCAGCCTGCGCCCCTCGCGCGCCACTCTGGGGTGCTGTGTCACCTTGCGCAGCGTTGCGTCAGTGCGTGCTGTGCCCGCTGCGTGCTGTACCGGTGCCGTTGTCACTGCACGGTGTACTGCCGCTGGGGGGGGTGCCGCGATGTCCCTCTGACGTCAGACCGGTGCCGTCACGCGGCTGACTACCCCCTCCGAGGTGCCTGGGTGCTCCTCCGCCGCCGACCCGCCGCCTCAGCGCGTGGCGAGGGCCGCGCTCGCTCCGCGCTCGTCCAAACTCCGCCGCGAAGGCCTGGGAAGGCCTCCCGCCGTCGGGCGCCGGCTTTGCCGCGGCGATTCGCCGATCGATGCTGCGATTCGGCGGTCGCCGGCCGGTACCCGCGTCCGCCTCCTCCGACCCGTCGAATGGCGACCCAATGCTTGGGCCGCCCCGCTCTTTCTCTCGCTCGCAGCCCTCCGCCGCGGTTCGCCTCAGCTTCCGCGCTCCGAAACCAGCTGATGGGGTGCTGGTTTTGTCGATGCGCGTTGTGCCGCCGCCTTGTCGCCCGAATGGCCGAAATGGCCCGCGCGGCCGCGATTGGCCGCGGCTTGACCGGGGCGCGCGCTCGTTGCACTCCGAGGTGGTGGGCCCAGATCCCTGGAAGGTCCTGAGTGCGCGGCGTTGGAGGCCGGGATGCTGCGGGTCGCACGGATTGTGGTCCGATCCGCGCGATCCGGGAGGCGAGTTGCCAGAATCGCAAGCAACAATGATTACTGATGATCCAACCGCATGGCATTTGTGCGGCAGGGCGTACCGCGTCCCGGGTCGCCCGCCGTGGGCCCAAAAACAACCAAAGTCACCCGTGCAAAGTACAGGCGTCCGCCAAGCTGCCATAAAGTACCGCAGCCGGCCAGAAATCACCCAAATAAGAGAATGCCTCCTCAAGGCCCTAATCCCATCTACTAGGGCCTTTAATTGGGTCGCCAATTAACATAATTTAAGACTATAATATTCCCCACAAGAGGCCTCAGGGAACAGGGGGAAAAGTCAAGGGAGTAAATGGTCTCCCCAAGTAATTCCGTCACAGCAGGTGCCTGATTGGCATCCTCAGCCGTTGTCTGACTTGAACTCACACCGGTATCTGCAATAAATTCTTGAGCACTCTCTTCTTCTTTCTTCTCAGCTTCTTCTTCTGCCTTAAGCCTAGCTTCTGCCTCCTGCCTCGTCTTTGCTTCAGCGAGACGCTTTGTTCTGGCCTCCTTCTTCATCTTCTTCACTCTGGTCATCAAAGATATGTAGCAGCTCCAACCGATCTTCCCCATCAGCTCAAAGATCGGCATGCTGAAAAACAATTGAATCATGTCGCAAGTGAAGCTGATGATCTTCTCAAAACGCAGACATGAAATTGAGAAGGCGTTGGCGAAGATGTAGAGGATGAGTAGACCCAAGCATTCATTGGCATAAGGGAAACCATCCCTCCACATGTGCGCAAATGCATATCTCCACTTGCGGTATATTCCGATTGGATCCAGAACAGCATCAAACATCAGATCCAGGGCTCCGTCCTGGACTGCATGGAACCTGCACCGTAGAGTGTCGCATTCATAGCTCTGATAGTATTCCATCTTCTTCCTTGGTGGCTCAGGACGATCATCCTCGATCTGAACACCCACCAGCCGTTCCCAAAAAAACGCCACAGCTGCATCAAAAGGGGTACGCAGACCCCAGGACGTCCCCTTAGGTGAAGACGCCACCTGACGTCCATGACCGTGCTTGGACGGTTCCTCCTCCACTTTCCAGGCTGTAGATTGAATCAGTACTCCCATCAGGATGACAACAACAACCCAAGCACGCAGCTTCCTGCCCTGGCCGAAAACCACAGCTCCGAAACCATGTTGCAACCTGCCAGATGATGCAGGCATGATGGAAGCCACCATCGGAGTAGACTTGGGCAATCTGTGTTTCAAACGATGAAAGGGACTGATTCAAAGCATTATCAAATGGTAGTACTCCACGCGCTCCGACTCAGAAAGCCCATCGGCATCTTTTGATGATACTCGATGTAAATCAACCTGGCTGCGATTGGACTCTGGATTTGGCGAACACCTCACAGTACTCACAGTAATACCAGTAAGTTTTCACGCCTTCCTCCGGACATAGTGCCTCTCACATGACTCCACCTGACAACAAGAGCAACGATCCACCCACTTCCATCTTCGGGTAGTACACCCATGACCCGCCGGGCTTGATCAGGTCCCCGGATCATCATGACACCCTCCCGGAAGCACCCACGGCAGATCGCCGCCTTGCGCAGTACCAGCGCCCATGAACCGACACCATGCCATGCTCGGTCATACACATCAGAGCATATTCCTGCTCTTGACACGAGCGGCCTCTCACGACGAATTCAGCGCTTACTAAATCCAACCACGCCGTCACCGACACCTCCCGCGCTCGTCGTCGACACACGCACGGCTCTGACAGGGTGGACCATCAGGCCTGCATCGTACTCCAGCTGCCCGCGACTACGAAATCAGGAATCGGAATCCCTCCCACGCAGAATCGACGATACCCCATCATGATAGGCGCGCATCACCGTCTTCCATGCAACCCCCATGTCCACAACCGGTCTGACACGGGTAAGGCGAGGACCCGCGCAAGACCGATCGAGAGAGTCCGCATCCCGACATCGCAACCCGAGAATCGACCCATGTCTGCGCGACATGGAGCCAATGATCCCCCCCTCTCAGTCAGCCGCTGCCCAACAAACAATGCCACGCAGTCGCACACCTCCTCAGAGTCGCAACAGGTGAAAAGCGTGCTCCAGGGTCGGGCAGAGATGGGAGATACACCAGCAGCCGAACGAATCCAGGTCTTACAACCCCCAGGACTTGTCCAACTTCGATTCTGCCCCCTGGGGTGGACAGACCGGATTTATAGGATCCCAGGTCGCGACATGCCGCGGACCTGTATTGTAACATCGTCCTAGTCCGTCCCTTTGTCTGTGCTGTCATGCAGGCAGAACATGTTGAAGACAATTACTAAGTCACTTCAGTCCCAAATCAGTCACAATCAGTTACCAAAATCATCCTTGTGGCATGCCCAGGCCATACTTGTGCCATGCCGGCGGCATGCCACAAGTCCTGCGTTCCAGCCCTCAAAGTGGGATGTCGTGCCGTCATGCCGTCAGTTCATCCTCGTTGTCACATCCCAAGATCCCAGCCGCACCTGTCCCTCCCTGTCCATCTTGATTGGCTCCCCTCGTTGGACACGAAGATTCCTCTCAGCCTTGGAACGATGTACAGCCAGGTTCCCGTCGATCACCTTGTCAGCCTCGGGATCCCTGGTATTGCTTCCAGTGCCATGTCCCCCTCGCAGCAAGGCGCTGCCAGCCTCCGGCCATGCAGCGATCGCAGTTCGCCAGAACGCCAATGGATAGACCTTCGCGATCGTCATGGCCTCCTAGTACTTTCCCGGCAAAACCCAAACTGTCGTAGTGACAAGGCAGGCCTCGGTGAGAGCGATCGTTCCCACAACGTGCCCAAAATACAAGGCCCAATGATGCTCAAAACTGGACGGCAGCCTTGTCTGAGCTTGATGACAGACCCTGGAGTATCTGATGTATTACTGATCGAAAATGACATGACAATGCCGGTCTGCATGACTGGAATCCTCAAGAATATCCGTCGGATGAATGTCCTAGGCGATGTCCCCTTTCTGACGTTGTTTACTCATAACATGAGCGTGGCGCCGGCACACCCAAACCATGGCCTCGGCATACCCAAAACATGGCGCTGGCACACCCAAACCATGGCTTTTCAATGACATAGAGCTCCCACAGAAACTCACTTCTTTATCTATCACTGGTGGCATACTCGGGCCATCCCAGCAGTGGATCATCGCCTTGATTATGCATAATCAGCCACCTTGAAAGCAAAAGTGGCCAGTAAATGCTGGTCATTTTGTGGTGGACTGAACAGTGCCCAGCGGGCGCTGGACGTGCTTGAGGCCCATCAAGACCCTCACAAGAAGGTTGGGGGAGCTTTGCGGGAAGGCCACAGGTCCCATTCACGTCATTAGAGGCCGTCAAGATCGCGCTGATCAATGATGCGGGCCCGCAGGCCACGCGGCCCCCTAGACCGTCAGGGTCTGGAAGCGCCCGACACGCGTCCCCTTCATCGCGGCCGTACAGCCCGTGCTGCCAGAGCCACCCGCCTTCGCCCAGCTCCGCACCCTCCCCGCCTCGCGACC
The DNA here is from genome assembly GCA_905146915.1 of Ostreobium quekettii. Lineage (NCBI taxonomy): Eukaryota > Viridiplantae > Chlorophyta > Ulvophyceae > Bryopsidales > Ostreobiaceae > Ostreobium > Ostreobium quekettii. The sequence goes on from CAJHUC010001190.1 coordinate 19,771, forward strand.
GCATTGAAGCGGACGGGCAGCCGACACACGCCGCACTGCGCATCTTCACTGCGCGCCTATAGCCCTCCTCGCCTGGGCTGGGGCTGAAAACGGGCCGATCGCCTTCCTGGATGGCGCCAAACATGCGGCAAGACATGCCTCCCGGGGAGACAGCATCAGAGCGCGTGCCACTGATTGATGACCGGGACCGAGGCGAGGGGTGGAAGGAGGAAGGCCAGGATGAGCGCAGCGGGGAGCAATCGGGGGGGCGGGGGTTCTTCACGGTGGACGATGCCGTGAGCGGCCTGGGCGTGGGCTGGTTCCAGGTGTTGATGATGCTGGTAGTGGGATTCTGCGCCCTGGGCGAGGGCGCCAACGCGACGGTGGCCGCCTTCGTGGCGCCCGCGGTGAGTGGTGGAGTGCGAGCGCCGGGCTCGGCGCCCCGGGGGGCCGCGCCCCGATCCTTGCGGTTGTTACAGCCCGGGTTTGGTCGTTCGCGGCGGGGTGCCCAAGTCGCGGCGAGGCAAGGAGCGGCGAACGCCGATTCAACCATCCGATGATATGAAGGTTGGCCCTTATTCGATGTCCGCGTCATCGTTGTGTCAAGGCGCGGTGCAGGTCCGCGGCTTGTAGCTAGCTCGACGAGGGGCGGGGGGTGTCGTTGTAGAAGCAACAGGGGCGCGCTTGCCGCCTAGGGCTGAGACCCCGCTGCCTGTTGAGCGTTGCGGGCTCGCTGCGTACCTGAGGCTCAAGCTACCACAGCAACTTGTCTCCTGTCCGCTACACTGCCAAGTGTGGAGTGTCTGCTGGCCGCCAGAGGTCTGTTCCCCCGCATCACACAGCAAGCTTGCACAATCCGAGCCTTACAAGGCCTGGAACGTGCACAACGGATCGCCGAGCTTGCGTCAGTAGTTGGAGAAGAGGAGTATTCTGTATCAGGGGGAGCTGAAAGCCTTTGCAGCTTGGAAGAGTTGGTGTCCACGACCACTTTCGTGTGCCTGGTCTATCTGTCTGTGAGCAGAAAGCAAGCGTGCTCTGCGCATCTGTCAATATTGGAGTCTTGCACGCACACACTCGCTTGTCTGCCATAGGACAGCTTCTCGGTCTGTGCATCAGCCGGTGCAGCAAGGAAGGACAATATGCAAGGGTCCAACGGTGCCATTACCGATAAGAACAGCCCCTGACAGCATGAACGTGCACCAACACGTGTGGCACCGGAAACGACGTGTCTGGCTAAGATGAAGGACATCAGCCTGTTGTATTGGGTTCTCCAAAGATAAGGACTATTTTCCTCATACCATGGGTGTCGGCCATGGACAGGGGCGAAACTCAGCAAGTTTGGATGGCGAGGAAATCAGTCTGGACTCTTTGTGCTCCGATGCCTTTCCTTTAAGGCTTGTCCACGCTGTTCGCAGGTCAAATGCGAATGGAGACTGACAGACAAGCAAGAGAGCCTATTGACAGTGTGGGTGTTTGTTGGGCTGCTGATTGGGGCCTACTTGTGGGGGGCACTTGCGGACATCATGGGCCGGAAGGTCTCGCTCATGGCTGCGACAGTGGGAGGCATCCTCACAAGCACATTGGCAGCAGTGATGCCCACCATAGGGGTGAGTAAACCTGCACAAGCCCACTGCCCCCTTTGTGGAAAATTCTCCCTGACGGGTGCAACAGTGCTGCACTTCATCAAACCTTTGGCAAAGCGATGCTGGGCCCTTTTCCGCCGTGCCACAGAGTGATGAAGCGACATTGCTTTGGGCAGTTGCCAGGGAAGAAAAATCGCAAACACGAGCCAATGCCGGAACGCCATCGCGGATTGGGGGTCCTACGCTGGCCTGCACGCTTGTGCCTGCGTCCCATCGAGGGCACACTGGCCCAGTGGCGGGCAAGGAATGAAAGCGACCTGGCTCGAAGGAAAATGGCACAGTTGTTCACCCAAGCTGTGAAGTATGAGCCAGCAGGGGCCCTCTATGAGCGTTGCGGCTCGTCGCTTTGCAGAATCGGTTTTGGTAAATGGCCAAAATTCAGCAAAGGATCTTCTGAATTGCGCCACCATCGGCCGTGGCTGGCCACGTCCATTTAGCCTGGCGTTTACCAGTAATTAATAGGGGCGCCTAGTGTCGATCCCGAACAAATAACCGCCCAGCGCGCAAAGCCCTCGCCCATCCCACGTGGTATGCCCCCGTCAGCGCTCGCGGGTGGCCAAGCGCGCCGAGCAACAACGCTTCGGAGCGACGTTTGACGCGATCCACCGGACCTTCGCGCCAATGGCAGGCTGCATCCACGCCTCGCTTGCGTCCCTCCACAAGCGACCGTTGGGGAGTGCAAGAAAATTATTACAGGAGACGCTGATTGGGCCGAGCATGTCAACGGATAAACTACCTAAAAAGTGAGATTAAAATTGCAAAATACTAAGGGCATCCTACGGGCTTGGAAAAGTACAATTATTCTTGCGCACACAAAATACCCCGGTTGTGTTTTAATCCTGCCGTCGTGAGTTGCAACTGGCGCTCCTCGTGGATTCGAGTGCCTTGCTTCATGCTTTGGTCTCTTGTCGCTTGAGGCGATGTGACATGTCATTAATAAACCGAAGACTTCAAACGCACTGCGGCAAAGTGACTCGTTCTCTGAACGAAATATGTGCTGTGCTCAGGACACATCTCCCTGTGTTTGCTGGTTCACCTGTGCTTTGAATCACCAACAACATTGCTGTGCATTGCGCTGCCAGCCTTTTGAACTGTGTGTGCCCCCTGCAGTGGCTTGAGTTCATGTTCGCTCTGATGGGATTCACCTTCGCGGGTCAGTTCTCCGGCTTGACATACCTCCTGGAGTTTGTGCCAGCGGCCCACAGAGGCATGTGGGGTGTGGCAGCGGGGTTGTTCTGGAGTGCGGGCATACTGGGCAATGCTGCAACTGCATGGCTGGTTATGCCGTGGCATGGCTGGCAAGGCCTGATGGTGATCACCAACATACCGTATGGTGAGTGCCTCGATTGAAAGGAGCGCCTGTATGCCCCCGTGCATGCTTGGAACTTATCACTTGAATATGAAATCGGAGCGATCTCACAACAGGCATTTCAAGTGCTCCATATGTGTGGTGACGGCGCAAGCAACACAACTGTCAAAAAAGGGAACCAGGAGCTGGGCTTGGAATATACACAAGTCGCTTCTGTCCGGAGAGGGGATACATGGGCACGACATAGGGGGTGTTTGGAAATACAGTGCATCTTATTGTCCAGCCCTTTGCTCAGGCTATTCTGAATTGTAGATTGTAAGGTCCCCTGGATGGATGGTGCATATAAGTGCATGTGTGCGTCAAGATGTCCCTTGTGCGATGCGCGCAGAACCAGAGCCCTGTGTGGCACTGTCCACGTGAGGGCTGCTTGATGCTGTGCAATATGTCATTGACATAGCCCATACCTCCACCACCCTCACTCACAGCATGCTGTCAAGGTGAAACAGGTTGCGGCTGTCCGAATAGCGTTGGCAAACAAGCCTTTGCATGGTTCGATAACAGAATCTCCAGTCCCCAAATGTCGTGCAGGAGCACCGATGGCTGTGTCTTGCTGCACCTGGCTCAGTGAAGTACCCTTTGCCAGGCCTGTAGGGCAAACAATGGTCTCAGCTGTGTGGTGCAGTTGCAGAGTGTGCTCCTGTTCAGTTATAATCCTCTGTTTTCTGTGTGCAGTTGTGGTGCTGCTGCTGTTCCCCCTGGTTCCGGAGTCTGCGCACTACCTCACTGCAGCTGGACGTTCTGAGGAGGCTCTGAAGTCGCTGCGGTGGGCTGCAAGGCTGAATGGGACGCAGCTGCCAGAAGGCGAGCTTGTTGTGCCAGCAGTGGAGGAGGACGACTCAGAGAATGAATGCCGGCACTGCTCTTCAAAGATTGGGAAGTTCTTGTCAGACAGTGCAAGGTGGGACACGTGGAGGGGGGAGGGCTGGTTTCAAAGGCCACAGTCTGATGTGGTTTATTCTCGTGTGCAGGAGCAAAGGGTTTCAAGCAAAGCGGACAATGGTCTAATTGTCTGCTTATGTATTCTTCTTTCCATTCCCTCCTTTTGATGAACACTCTCAAGACAAGTTGTATTCCAGTCCTCTGCCATAGTGTGGGGTGTGAGTCTGCTATGAAGGTGATTTTCATGTATTTTCAAGAGCTGTTCATTGCTCATTACAACCGCCCTTGCCAGGAGATGGGAGTGTCCCCACTTTACAGCTGTTGCCAGTCAAGGCAATGTCTTCTTCCTTGCTTCTGCAGGTCTTCAAATGAAATGTACAGAACTGCCAGACACTGTTGCATGCTGTCAAGGAGTTGGTGTGCTCATTTTGCTGCCAGGATCCTGATCCTGGACTAGCGTCCCAGTAGTCACATGCTGGCTACACAGCAACAGCGTAGATAACCGTGGTTGTGCGGTCTTCTGCCAGGCTGGTGTCTGACTCTCTCTGGCTGACAACGCTGCTGGTGATGGTGCTGTACGTCTGTGCCAATGTGGTCTACAATATCATACTTCTCCTTACCACCCAGATCCACACGAAACAGACATCGACGTGTGAGGGACAGGTCTTCTCCCTGTCGGCAGAGGACTTCAGGGAAGTGCTGATCGTGTCATCGGCAGACTTGGCAGGGAATGTGCTGCCAGTGTTCATCATCGATTTCATTGGAAGGAAATGGTGCGGGATTTGACTTCTTCATTTCCAGACTTTACACTACACTCAAGAATTTGGGTGGCGCAACTGTTCCTACCCTGGTAGATAGAGTGGTCCATCCATTCTGTCTCCTGCCGTCTCATCGATTTCTGGCCAATAGGTTGCATGCGCTGTACCACCATGCAGCACATTGTCACTCAGCGCGAAATGCCATCGATGCCAAGAAGCTCCTGCCTTTGTGGTATGACTTGGCCTATCCTCCCTACAAGATTGTGGCTAGTGTTCATAGGAATGCTTGTCAGATTGGTTATGGTCAGATTGGCATGGGTTTACCGCTGACTTTCTCTGCTGCAGGTCGATGTTTGCCCTGTCGGGGGGTGTTGTCGTTTCCCTACTGCCAGTGGTTTTTGCCGGCACAGGATTGAATCCCACATGGCCCCTATTCGCGGCAAGGACTCTCACAGCAGCATGGAACAATGTTCTGACAGTCTACAGCCCAGAAGTGTTCCCAACAGAGATTCGAGTGGCGTCCGCGGGCCTGGGAAAGATGTTTGGAGCATTTGGGAGCATGCCTTCAGGATTCGTTGCACAGGTGTGGTGGTGAAGCATTGTGTTTCTTGTCCACGAACCGTTGAAGACTAGTATGTGTTATTGACTTTGCGGCCATGTTGTACTCTGTTCCCTTGCTCCACAAGTGCACAATAGCCCCTCGTGTTGTGTCAAAAGTGTTATGCTGAACACTATCAGAGACAAAAGGGCATTTGAAATTTCTTTGATTGCTCTGAGCTATTGTACCAGCGTTGTGCCAGCACCCAATCTTTGAGGTGGCTGTGCCTCCTGTTGATCGCAATGGGGCACTGACAATGCACAGTGCTCTAGAGTGTACAAACCTAATAAACTTGCAACTTCTTGGAAAGTGCAAGACGCTGTGTAGTAGAATGGCGCCATCCATCCTGTTGCAGCAGGATGGGAGAACACAGGACCAACACGGTATTGGCTGCGCTTGTTCTAATGCATAGGCATGTTTCTTGCGTCTGGATAGCAGTCTCCCAATATGTGACAGACCTTGCTCCCCCTTTGTGGCAGAATTTGAATCCAGGTCAATGCTCATGCCAGATTTATGTGGGCTGCTTTCCAGGGTCTATTTGATAAGCATGGCATCAGAGCGTCTGTGGGCGTGCTCCTTGCCCTCACTGGTTCCAGCATGCTGTGGGAGGCATGCCTTCCGATTGAAACCACTGGCAAGCCGCTCCAGGGCAACGTGCTGGAAGATGGCAAAGAGAGGGAGGGCCAAGGGGAGCGAGAGGGGTTAGATGTGGAAGTGTGAATATTGTCTGGTGCCTGCAGGGCACAGTCACGAAACATATGCGTGTGGAATCTAACCAATCTTCAATAAAAGGTTGCCGCCAAGTTTGCACCACCGGATGACAGCGATGAGAGGTTTGGGCCTTGTATCATATTGTACACAACTGAGGCGGAGCGATCCCCTTTTGGGGTATTGTCATTGGCAAAACTGATTTTTTGGCTGATTTTCCCATTATTTTAGTTTACCAGCAGCTCTGCATTTCCTGCCACCTGGCTGTCAGCACGATGTTGCACTCATGGGGTTGCATGCCAGGTGCGACACACAGACATTGTGATGACCATGGTCAAAGGTTAGAGGGAATAAAGCCACTGGGTGGTGGGATCGTCTGCCAGCTGGAGGTGTGACTCCCCTGCTTGTGCTCACAACAACAACCGGTCCTAGTGTCCTTGCGAGACTGGATTGGAGGGGTGCTAATGGGTGGCTGTTGGTTATTGAACCAATGGGGAACAACAGACCGACCTTCTGGATGTGCAGGTCATCGCCTTCCCAGGCTCCAAGACACTGTTTTTCCCCATGAATGCGACTGTAATCAGAAGGAGTTGTGTCAGTAGAAGCGATCCCCAGCTGCAGTTGGGGTGCTCAATTCCGTCAAGGCCTGTGTATTGCAGCGTCGTTGCTTCATGGGTGGCTGCTGGCACACTGTCGACTGCCACAATCTCCAGTGTTGGGAGTGAGCTCTGCTGTGGAGTGTTGCCCCTGTGCAGGGGGAGCGTTGTCACACATCCCCAACGATGGAGATTTGCGCTCTGAAGCCCAGGATCAACTTTCAGCACCCTTTCATGTACTGTGAATCCCCAGAGCTTCTGCGACACAGGATGCTATGGCAATGGCGGCCGTAACACACTTGCACCGGGTTTTGCCAAACGGAAGACATACATCCCACAGAGGTCGATTGTTACACACACAACGAGCTGAGGCTGTTGTGTGTCTGCAAATTGCTGCCGCGCCTGATGCCTCAAGGTTCTGCACGTGATGAGAGTGCCACAGGGAATCAACTCTCCAATTGTGCTATTATTCAGCTTCGATTCCCATTTCCAATGTTGCTTTCTGTTTTCATGACCATTCCATCCTTTTGATGGAATGCGTCACAACTGTGGCCGGGTGGCCTGAACAACGCAGATCCCTGGGCACTGAATGGCTGGGTTGCTGGGGTCCAATACTTATGGAGGAATTGCCCTGAATCATGCAAAAAGGGACAGGTAACTTCAGAGCACCAGTTCTGTTGATCAGGCTCCACGGAAGCTTGGCAGTCATGGCGTTCTGTCTCTGTCCTGTAGCAGAAACACCTTCATGCATCCACGACCAAGAATCTCATGACCTAAACGGTGCCAACAACATCCACTTGAAACAGCAGGCATATGTGGAGAGTGACCAACAAAATGTCAGTGCGTTTAACGCCGTGGACATGCCACGCAAGCTGTGGGGCTGTCATCTGGCAAGCTGAAACAAAAGGCAGAGACCTCCCGGGGGGCTTGTGCCACTTGGCGTATCTGCAGCTGTCGAAGGGAACATGTGACACTTGTGTGACATCCTCCCCATTAAAGGTTGAAGGATGATGTGGATGACTCCAAGCGCGACATGAACGGGAGGCAACAGAGAGGACGTGCCAATGCAACAAAATACACCGCTGGCAATGCGCGAAAAAAGTTCCGACGCCGGGACTTGAACCCGGGTCTTCCGGGTGAGAGCCGGAGATCCTAACCACCTAGACTACGTCGGAAGGGTGGCTGTCCATGAACAAATAGGAATATATAGTGTAAAATAGGACAAATTCCAGACCCTGAACTGTCCACCGGGCTGGCCCGATACATGTCAACGGGCCCAGCTCAAACCGGCTCAACACCCACCCGCCCCAGATACGATTCAGCCGGCAAACTACGGATGCAACGGACGGCCCCCCCCCCCCTTCGCGCCCATAGCTGCCCCGCCTTCTTGTGGCCTCCAGGGCCCATTGCCAACAGCCACTCGCCCGGCGCCCCCGCCTTGCCGCGACCCACTTCCTCCCCTCCTCCCCTCTCGTGCCCACCCACAGGGCACCTTCCGCACCCCTCCTTTCCCCGCCTGGCATCGGCCTTGCCGGGCGCCTCTTCGCCATGGCGCCATCCTTGCCCACCCCAGGGCCCCGGGGCGCAGCACTCACCCCACGCTCCCCCGCACTCCCGTCGATCCCTGCCAGGCGGCATGCTGCCAGTCGACCCGCCCGGCAGCCGCTGGACGTCGCCCGCGCGGACTCATCTAACGCCGCGGGCTGGGCGTCGACGGTGGCGGATGCGGCCAGCGCCAGGCGGTCGGATCCCGCGGACTACTTGGCCAGTCGAGCTGCGTTGCTGCCCGAGCTGATCCAGGACGTGGCAAGGATCGCGATCGGAAGCGGCAGCAGGGGCGTGGTGCGCACGGCACAGGCGGCCGAAGCGGTGCTGATGACGATCCGCGAGCAGGCGGGAAAGAGCGGGGGATTTGATCCCGCTCCAAGACTCCTGAGGCGGTTGTTCGAGCGATTGGGCGCCACGTACATTAAGCTGGGGCAGTTTATTGCGTCCTCTCCCACGCTGTTCCCGGAGGAGTTCGTGTTGGAGTTTCAGGCGTGTCTGGACAAGACAGAGCCTGTCCCTTTTGAGGTGATCAGGAGGCGGATCAAGGAGGAGCTGGGGCGGCCGGCGGAGGCGGTGTTCGCATCGCTGCGGGCGGAGCCGATGGCCAGCGCGTCCGTGGCGCAGGTGCACGAGGCGGTGCTGAAGGACAGCGGGAAGCGCGTGGCGGTGAAGGTGAGCGGATGGGGCGGGATCCCGTGGGGTTTTGCTTTGCGGAGGGAGCGACTCGGGGGCGCGGAGGGTGGGGCCGCTCTAATGGCTCGGCCTTGCCGTCCTTGCGGCTGTGGGGGCGCTTTCCCGGCGCCCATGGCGTAATGCGGGCCCTCTGTCTAGCGTTGTTCCACAGTGTGCCATCCATTTGGGATCCGTGTTCCCAGCTGTCCATTTGGGGATAAGTTTGGTGGTTAACTTTGTTGTTGTTGCTGTTGCTGTGGTTTGTTGCTGCTGCTCAGGTAGAATGGAAGCTCAGCACCAATTAGCATTATGTTTCCATGCTGAATGGGTATATGTCCAATTCATCTTGTCCCTAAATAGGGCAGCCTTTGGCCCCACCGAAGCCAAGAGGATTTTGTGAGGTGCAAGTTGGCCCCCAATCACAAACGTAAGACTGTAGATGGGTTGTTAACCTTTGCGCAAAATCAATGAAGTTGTTCTCTGTCAGAGAGGCTCCATACATTCAACCCTGAATACCAGATGTCCCTGCAGGTTTTAGATTGCAAGGTTGCTTTGGTCCATGGGAGAAATCTTATGGATGGCTTCTGTTGGATGAAAAGACTCCATATTCGTGTTTGCAGAAGTGTTAAAATGTGGGAACTCAGTAATGGGTCCAGCAGGTGGGTGTGCATATTCCATGGCCACCTCCTTGACATCAAGTTATTTGTTTGGAATGTATAAATTCTTTCTGGAAAATCGCGGTGAAATCAGCTGAACCACCTTGACAAACAGCACAGTTCAAGCGCAAATTTGATAGTTAAGAGACTTGTTTTCGGATGGTCTGTCCTCTAGGTTCAGCAACACCAAATTTGCAGCTTGCTCACACAACTTTCACAACAGTTCAGGTACCATATTGTGCGCATCAGCTCTGTCTGGCACATACCAGTGAACCAGCATATGGTCTGCATGGAATGTGACAGGCAGGTGGGATAGCATTTGCGAACCCCACACAAGGGTTGCACTTTGCAGTTAACCAACAGTCCAATATCAGTAATCAGATTTGGCAGGGTGCCACAGTAACTGGGCCCAGCACCACTTTTGACTGCAACAGGATTCAGTGATATGAGTTGGCGTGTGTTGATCAGACTGGCAAAAATTCCAGTGGGGCCAGCAGCACTTTGGGGGTAGTGCATCCTTCCTTCTCTTGCTTCCCAATCTACTACCTGCCCCATTGCGCTGCCTGTACACCATGTGCTGACAGAAGTGTAACCAGCAACAGCCATCTCAAAGTCACCGCCTTCATTTCAGGACCCATATGTGAGGCACAGTTCATTGCATGGATTTGCCGGCGGTGCATGGCAACCTGCCTGGCAGGCTGCTGTTGTTGTTGCTGCCGTCAGCCAGACTGCATGCATTGTGAACAGTCAACAGCACAATGTCACATGCAAGTCTCCGATGTGTGAGCAACTTTGGCTCTCATCCCTAGAGGGCCAGTGTTGTCAATTGGACACAGAGGAGCTGACGTGGGGATGAGGGAGCTGGAGTCTTGATTGGCAGCCATGCCTATACAGGTACTGAAGCCTGGGGTGGAAGATGTCCTGACTACAGACCTCGACTTCCTGTATGTGGTGTCTCGTGTCTTGGAGTTTCTGACCCCAGATCTATCAAGAACATCCCTCTCGGGTATAGTCAGTGACATTCGAAACACTATTGAAGAGGAGGTTGACTTCAAAAAGGAGGCAGAGCACATCGCCCACTTCAGAAACTACCTGGACACATCAGGCATGAGCCGCTTTGCCACCTGTCCGTTTGTGTACAAGCAGCTGTCATCCTCAAAGTGAGTAGAAACACTGCTCAACAGGTGACCACGAATCATTTTCCGATGCACACCGTGTTCTGAATGACTTTTTCGCCCCAATCTGCAGCATTTTATTTGGCCCCACAGATATACGCGAATGTGTTGTGCGCATTTTGATGAACCCATGTGTGTAACGTTTGCATAGATTTGGTGTGTTACTCGCTTAGCTCTTTGATGCTTTCCACGCGATGTCCACCAAGAACTTCCATACCCAGCATGACCTGGGGCACAGGTCTGGCACCCAGTTCGGCTGCAAAGGTACCTGCCACTGCCTTCCGGCATGAGGGCACTGCGTTGCCCTGGGGAGGGGCAACATCCAAGGCACAGGAGTTTGACAAGGAAATCTGGCTCGGTGCTCTGTGCACCGCCAAGAAGTCCTAGCGGCAGGGCTTGGACCGAAATTGCGGGGTGGATATTCATGCCATGTTGTGGGATTTGCTTCTGGCTTTACAAAGCAAACGTTCATGGCTGCAACTGCTGGCGGGGTGTACTCTTGCTGCACATGGAAAAGTTGTCGACCATTGAGATTGTGAGATTGCCTCTTTGGGCACTCAGGGTGCTGACGATGGAGTACCTTGAGGGGGCCGCACTTACAGACCTTGAAACCATCAAGAGGACAACAAGGGCAGACCCAGAGCAGACTCTCATATCTGCTCTCAACACTTGGACAGGCAGCCTCATTGCGGCTGAGACCTTCCATGCCGATGTGCATGCAGGTACTGCTGGTTGCAAACACTGTGCAGCGGATGCATTGCATATGGCTGGTTAGGATTCAGGATTTTGTGGCCACTGATGCTCAGTTTGCATCTCTTGGCACTCCACTTAGTGGAGTGTGGCCTCAGGCACGTGGACAGTATTCTCTTTTCATTTGTAAGTGCATTTTTGGCTGTTGATCCAGAACCTGAGAAATCAATGGCAATGTTGTAATGATAGGATTGTCAGTCATAATGTTGAATGAATAGCAATAGCGCAAATCATGGGCAGCTAATCGGACTATCATTATTCAGTGTTGTACAGGTGCAGACGATCTCACAATTGGTTTTGTGCTTTGATAGTGAGCAGTCCGAACTCCAGAAAGGGCCTCAAATAGATACTAGGCAGATCAGAGAAGACTCCAATGCCTGTCCTGTGGCTATCCATCCAACCTCCGTTCTACCATTCTTGTTTCTTGCCTTGCTATGGTGCCTCCATCAGGACAAGTCCCTTGGGACACTTCAGTGGATGTTCACGCTCCTGTTGTTGGAGTCTG
>CAJHUC010001191.1:0-49189 GCA_905146915.1 Ostreobium quekettii
GAGTGGTGGATGAACTTTGGGTATCATATAGATAGAAGAAAATTTTATTCAAGAAATGCATCCCAACAAGTACTGCGATTGGTGGATAGACTTTACAGTCGCTGCCCTGGCGTGGAAACTTCTGGAGTACCGCCGCAGCGAGGGTGCGATAGGCAGAGATGGAAGATAACAAATCATGACTCGTACTATTTGTTGCCCGTTTTCATGTATGTTGAACTGTTGAACTTTGACGTACTACGTTGGAATGGTGGATGAACCTGGGGTATCATATAGATAGAAGAGATTTTCTGTGAGAAATGTGTCCAATCGCTAACTGCAATTGGTGGATGGGCTTTACACTCGCTGCCCTGGCGTGGAAACTATGGAGTACCTCCACAGCAACCCATCGTAATTCGAGTTGCTGCAAAATGGAAACCCCTTGGCAACTTCGCCTCGACCTTGCCATGGCTGGAAAGCAAGTACCTATGGGTAATAACGAACCAAAATTATTAATCAACGGATATTTTGTTGCGGACCGGATGCCGCACATGTCATCCATTAATTTAACGGCAAACAACAGTGAAGAAAAAGTGAGAGCTGGATTCTGCGGACGGCAGTACGGCAAATAGCGAACCGGATATTGCCGGACGAATATCACACTCAGTTTTACGGACCGGACTTAACGGACCGGACGGCACCCGAGTGTGGCCACCTCTAGTGGGGCACTTGCCCTCTTTAAGCCGTGGACCCGCCTCGCCGGGCACCTAAGTCCTTACGGGGACCTAGGTGGAACCACCCCAACCTATTCCCATATCGTATAATATCGCTAAGTGGCTTAGGGTACGCCACCATACCTTAGGCAGGGCGTCCCCCACACAAAGGGGCCATGAGTAGGGCGTCCCCCACGTCAGGCCGGTGTGCATAACAGTGGTTCCCAAAACGATGGAACACAACCGAGTGTATGAATCACCCCTCATAATACTGGGGTCGGAGGCATCCTTTCCGAGAGAGTGGAAAGTGTGATGAAGACCAGACAACCCATGGTCAATGATATTACATGAGGCAACGTCAGGTGCCTTAATTCCTTGTACCACCTCCAATCCATCACCATGTCTGAGTACCAAGGAATTCATTCTCCAATCGATCAACGAGTTGACTGCGTCAACCAATCTTGACCGAGAATGACCTGGATACCCTCCATCATAGGCACGGCAATGAAAGACACCCTGCTGGCCATGCATCCAATACATACTTGCACATCAGGTTCAATGCCGGTCGACATTATGGTATCGCCATTGGCTAACTCCAACGAGGAGTATGCACCTACGAAATTCAATGGTGGGTAAGTTTTTAACTGCTCACTCACAGACAAGCGAGTGGCACCCAAATCCACCAATGCAGACACACATTTGTCATTTATCACTGCTCTCGCAATCAGGAACAAGTGATCCTGACCTGTAGACCCCAAGCTTGAACTGCTCGCAGCATTGGGTGCTACAGGAGCTTCACTCCTCTAAATCCAGCACTTGGGGGCTCCCGCCATGTCTGACAGGAACTCATCTGCCTCTTTAGGCACCCCAACAGTATGTGCTTTTCCTAAAGCTATTTTCCCCTCAGTATGGCGTTTTAGAGGTGGCCACCCGGATCCGTTAATAGCGGACAGAGGTTAATTTCCGTTAATTTTCCGTTAATTAACGGAAAATAACGAAAAAAGACAAAAATTAACTAAAAATTAACGGATTTTTGGATTTTTTGGGGATTTTTGGGTTTTAGTCATACTTATAGTTTATGGAATTCGCTATTATAGAGTATGTTTGTATTTTATTTTAACCTATGCATACTAGATTTTCAACTAGCCGCAGTTGTTGTGATTTTTTGGGTTTTTTTGGATTTTTTTGGATTTTTTTTTCTGAATTTTTCTCCCTTTTTCTTTAACGAAATTTAACGGACAGCTGATAAAAATTAACGAACCGGACTCAACGGACCGGATGGCATCTTTGAGTGGCCACCTCTATGGCGTTTGCAGCGTCGACGCCTCTGTTCCACCCTGCACCTCCACTTCCTCAACCTCTGTTGGTGTTTTTGTTGCCACTTACTGGGGTACACTGCACAAATTGTCCAGGCTCTCTGGCAGACCTGAACTAGACGTCCCGGGCGTTTTCCTGACTGGCTAGAGTGGGGGCCAGACAGTCTCCCTGCCACAACTGCTGGGAAGCGTCCATCCAATATGGCGGATTGCTGTTCCGCCTCCCGATCCATCTGATCGGCCATGGTCCATAATGCTTTGCTAGTGGCCATTACAGCCACCCTGAGCTTCCTCTGAAATCTCCCACATCCACTCTGGCCAGACTCTCTAGTCTGGTGTCCCGGGTGGAAATGTGGGCCAATCGATAGAGTGGGGTATGGTCTTTCAGCTTGCCCATGCCCGCTATGAGATCCGTCTATATGGTGATGTCATGGAGTTTGATCTTTTCTTCTCACAATTCTGCCAACTTTTCCTACATTTTTCCTTGTCTGCTTTTCTTGCTCTGCTGGTCGCTATCAGCCTTGCCACTGAACACATCTTCCATGCATGTGACCAAAATTTCTGCCTCTGCTAAAGTCTCAGGGGCAGCCTTGATAACCTTACGGTCCAGGAGAGGGCCCTAAGTACTGGATATTCAACTAGCCATATCTCCTCAACCACTAAGCCAATTGGGGTGGTTCAAAAACCTATGGACTCCTAACAGAGTCTACTTTCACCTGAGATAACATAATCACTGTACACTCCACTTCCCAGCTCCCATATAGAGAAACATTAACTACCCCCTGTAGTTTACACCACACGCACTCTCCCTGATAGGGGTATCAAAATGCGCCCTCAACATCCTCTTCAACTCCTCAAGTGACTCTGGCCTTTTATTTCCATGTGAGATACACTCTGCGTCCCACCAAACTCGTGCATCACCCACCAACAACAATATAACATAGACGATCGCCTACTGCTCAGAACATGCCACTGCATCCAAATAATCATCCACCGTACTGAGCCAGGACACAAAGTCCTGTCCTCGCTCTCTAGTAAACACTTGTGGCTCACGTGGCCGGATACGAACTACAAACGGTGAGGACAAAAAGTCCTGTCCTTGCTCTCCAGTAGACACTGGTGGCCCACGTGGCCTGATACAAATTGTGCATGGCGAGGACACATAGTCCTGTCCGTGCTCCCCAGTAAACACTGGTGGCCCATGTGGCCTGATACGAACTGTGCATGGCACGGCTGTGTGGTCAGGCAATGTCTGTGTGCGCGGCTGAGAGAATATCCACTGACTCCGCATATCTGGTGAGTCATATTGGATATTGGTACCTGTCTGTGTCCCTGATGCGATACGATCTGCATATTGCTCCATGGATAAAATACCAGTATGCAGAGGGGACTGAGGCCGTAGTTGTGCATCATCAGCTGCCTTGGATACAGATACACAAGTCACTACTGCAGGGTGAGACACTGAGAGAGCAGCCTCAGGACCCATAGCCTCCTCCATCTCCAACCACAAAAATGCCAATGGATCCCATCTATCCGCCATAGCTGCTCACTCACGCAAAAACAACAGAAGTGCAGAATATAATATTGAATGCAGAAAGAGTCCCAATAATCCTAGCAAAACTGATGAAGACTAAATGATGACTGACTGAGAACTGATGGTACTGACTGAACTAAATAAACTGAGCATAGACTATAGTCAAAGGCTTTTCGGAAGCCTCCAATACCAGGGCTACTTGGTACGTAGTCTCTACTCGCTCAGAGTAAGCCCTAGGATCTACCAAATGACGTATCCAAGTCAGTGAGTACTATCCTTCCCCAACTGACAAGGTATCAAAAGGCTTCACCACAACAATTCCAGAACAGCCCTTTACAACCAGTTTCTTCCTAGGTTAGCAATAGGTAATTTAAGAATACTCAAGGAGTATTTTACTCACCCCTCATAAGAGAGGCTTCCCTGCCACACCCCCGGGAATGCCACCGGCTAATCAGAACTGAGCCTTCCCTGTCCCCCGTGCCTAGGGAGGACACCTAGGAACGGCCACACAATTGCCTCACTTCCCAGCCCACTCAAAGCCCTCCGCCACCCCTCACTCGTATGGCAGCTCAGGGGGCACTGGTCTCAGCTCGGAACAATAGGGGTGTTTGCGTAGCAACTATAGGCTGCTCCCCTACTGCCCTTTATCGTGAGTGATAGGCACCAAGAGCTCCACCTCAGACCGCCGTCCGTGGGGCTATGTAAGGTGCAAGCTGGTCTATGTCCCGTCTATCTTGTTCCTAGTCACACCCCCCTACACCGTATGGGGCTCCCGCCAGCTTCAACCTAGGTTCACCCCTCAGGCAGAATTCCCTAAGCAGAGATAACCCTTCACAATGGTCTAGGCTGGTCAGGTACAATCTGTGACTCTTAGCCCTTCACCCCCGACCTCCTGGCCTACTACCCTATTGGAGTTGGACGGCCCCCTAATCTAACACTGTCCCGCTCGGAGGGCCCTGGGCCTGGTGTACTGGCACCCTACTGGCCTTTGTAGATCAAGCTCTGGTGTTCGGGCACCCTACTGAGCCTCTTGGGGAGCTGTCGTACTCTGCAATACGTCGTAGGGTGGACGTAAAGGTTGTCAGCTCCAGTCATAGGGAACTGCTCTCCACCCGCTGAGAGGCAATCACCCCCCTCAGCTACTCCAGTAGAGTCTTCTAGAAAGTTGCTCTCCATCTGCTGAGGGGCAAACAGTCCCCCCAACTACTCTAGTCGAGTCACTGGAAGCTGCTCTCCACCCGTTGAGAGGTTTCATGGACCCCTCAACTACTCCAAGTTCAGCATAGAGAACCGCTCTCCACCCACTGAGAGGGTCTATAGACCTCTCAACTGCTCCTGTAGAGTGCTTATGCAAGCAAAAACTTCCCAGGAGGCTCCTTGCAGTGGGGAATCACCTTCCTCCCGGATCCAGTACGATGCAGAGTCACAGGACAAGGCACAGTTCACTTGCAGGGCCTGATAGTTCTCTACTCAGTATCGCCCCCCTCTTGGAGGTCGCTACTCGGGACCCCCCCCCACCGGCAGTACACGGCGCGGGTGGATTCCCTCAGTTTCCCCCCGCTGCGTCACTCGGGCGGGTCCAGTCACGCCTGCGTCGACCCCCACAAACCCGGGTGCCCCCTCCACCCGTTCACTCCGCTCACTATGCCCCTCCACGGGCCTGGCACCCGCTGGCCTGCGTCCCCCGCCGCCAATTCACCGTGCGGGTCCGCGGATCACGCCCCCCACCACCGAGCCCGGGTGCCCCTCGCAAGCGGCACCCAACAATGCCCGATCCAGTGGGCCAATTCCATGGAATGCGCCTCTTGCTTTCGAGCTCGGCGCGCAGATTCACAAGCCAACACCCCCCGCCGGTGGGCTAGGCATAAGAAGCAGCAAAATACGTCCCCCTCCATAGGGCCAGGCGTTCGGTCCAGTTCGGAATCCCCTGCCGATTCAGGTGGCGCCGCGAGGTGTCCATCTGGCCGGCTGTTCTCCTTGGATCTCTCGCGAGATGGGGCCCTCCCGCCATCGGGCCGGGTCCCCTCGGCTCTCTTGCGCCACATGGCACGCTTCCGTCCTCCGTGCCCGCTGGCTTCGAAACCACTGACGTGGTTTTCGGCTCGATGCGCGGGCAATGTGCCCACTGCGGCGCCCAATCTAGCTGGAATGGGCTCCTCCGCCGAATGACAGCGGGCGGTCCGGGGCGCTCGTTCCTTCGGAGTGCGCAGTGTGGGCCCAATCCTGCGATCGGCCGGGCGCTGATGGGGTGTTGGTTTTCGAATCGTGCGTCGCCGCCGCCTTGGCGCCCGGATGGCTGGTAATGGCCCTTGCGGCCTCGATTGGCCGCGGCTTGCACGGGGCGCACGCTCGGTGCACTCCTAGATGGTGGGCCCAGATCCCTGGAGGATCGCTGGGGCCGCGGCGTGGGAGTCCGGGATGTTGCAAGCTCGGTCGCGTGGGTTGTGGTCCGATCCACACGATCCGGAGGCCGATGCCAGAATCGACAAGCGAGAATGGATTACTGATGTCACAACCGCATGACATTTGTGCGGTAGGGCGTACTGCATCCCGGGTCGCCTGCCGTGGGCCCAAAAATACCCAAAACAACCCGTGCAATGTACAGCCGCTCCTCAAGCTGCCATAAAGTATTGCAACTGGCTGAAAATCACCCAAATAAAGGAGTGCCTCCTCAAGGCCCTAATCCCACCTATAGGGCCTTTAATTGGGTTGTCTATTAGCATAAATTAAGGTTATAATGTTCCCAATGAGAGACCTCAGGGAACAGGGGGAAAAGTCAAAGGAGTAAACGGTCTCCCCAAGTAATTCCGTCACACTACCCCCCCTTGGGGAAAGTTTTCGCCCTCGAAAACACTGACTCCCATAAATCAATACTCTCTACCGTTACCCGATCGTAAACCTAACTAGGGTCCTCAATGGGTTTGTCCCGGGCGATCATTTTCCTCAGTTCCCTTGGGTGATCGAAATTTTGCTCTGGCACCCAAGAAGCGTCGTCGATTGACCAGTCCTTCCAAAAGACTAAATATTCTTTGACCCTCCTTTGACTGGGCCCTCTCCAACGCCACCGCAGAAGTTTCTCCACATTATAGGGTTCGTCATCCTTAGGCTTGACCTCCTCCTCTTTTTCCGTAACAGTTGCGGGTGTCCATCTCGACTGATGTGGTTTTCTTCATTGGAGCCGGTATGCGCCTGCCGTCACCCGGTCCACCCCTTACGGGTGACCTCGGATCTCCGCCCGATGGCATGCAGATCCGGCGTAATCGGGGCGCACGCTTGTTCGGAGTACGCAGCAGGGCCCGGGGCCGTGGGGTCGCAAGGCCTGCGTCCTTCAGCCGGTGGCAGCAACGGTCATGAGACAGCGAGGGCGCGCGGTCGCCCCCACGGGAGTTGGCAGTGAGCCAGAAAGAACAATTGCAGTCAGACAATTCGCCCCTTGCATCCAAATACCCGTCCGACCGTCACACCTCCAAGTGTGCTAGTATATTAAGACACGGCCACAATGCACTATACAAAATGGGCCTCTGGTCACCACCAAAATAGCTCCACAACCCCCTGTACTCGGCCCCCATTATCCAGGCTGCAATACAATGCTCTGCACCTTTAAGTCACCCATACATCTGCATATTTAGACAACAAAGGCCAAGAGGTAAATCAAACCATTATGCTATAAATATGGAGTTGTACACTATTATCTAAAGATAATGAGAGAAATAATGGTCCACTACATCTACCCCAAGTGTTTCCACAATAGTACTCCCCCCTCGGGGTAGTTTTCGCCCTTGAAAACCGAAGTCCTCTTTTGGCTGCCCAGTTAATGCACCAACTATAAAGTCAATACCGCACTGGTTTGTTTTTTTATACAGACCACACTCCCATTTTTTTTAATCTAAGGTGTGGATGACACACTCCCTCAAACATCCAGGAAAAACTACCTCTCATTGTTAGATTAGGGATTCTCGTCCTTGTCTTCCCTGTCACTGAGATATCTTAGTACCATTGCAATGACCTTGTATATAATTGGCTCTTTATCCATAGGTTCCTCTATTTCCTTGCCAGAATCCACTGATCCCCACTCCATAATCCACTGAACAACTTGGAGCCACCGGCATTCTATTCCAATGGATATAACATATAGCCGTGAAAAAGCCATTTCACCTGGTAACCACCAATCAGTTAATCACACAATTTTTTTCCTTTTGCAACTAGATGAATTCCACATGGGTGGACGTCTCTACCCATAAAAATGCAATGTACTCTATCAAACGATTTCCCAATGTATAACTACTGGACTCCTTTCTTATGCATCTAAAACCAAATCATCACCTTATTAACTGCCTGAGTCGATCTAAAAATCAGAGACAGAAATTTGGCTTCATGCACCAAGTGTCCCATACCACCGGTGTATCACCCTCACCCCGTCTGCAAATCCCGTGACTCACAAAAAGTATACATCCACTATAATCTTGGGTAATGATCACCAACCAGATGCAATCTGAATTGAGGATCCATCCCATACTTCCATTGTCCCTCAAGCGATCCAGTACTGCAAATGCTCAATAAGCCACCAAGTCGTCCAACAATCATAATGCCCTCTGTACAAGTGCGCTAGGTAGACCACCATACAACCATATACTCTACCTAGTGTGCATCACGTCTTGCTCTAATTTTAGTTTCCATTTCTCTCCATGGTTACCAGTTTCCTGTTGAGCTTCATTTTTGTTGCTCTTGCCACAAGAGCAGTCCTAGAACTGAGTTGATCCACAACAACCCAGCTACCTCAGAACTTTTATCAGACCAATACAATTCAACTACTGATTTTTTTTTTCACTGAGGTCTGATATTTTTCCGGCTAAGGCCAATTCGCTCGATTTTGATATTGAAGTACTTTTTTTTTCTCCGACCATCATCAAGACTTCCTCAATTTCGATATAGAAAAAGTCGCCACTTTTTTCGACCGTTATCAAGGTAAAACTGATCATCTGTCATCCAAGTTTCTCCCCCATGCGACTACCCATGTACCAAGTTACTGAGAAACAACTGGATTTAATATAGGTCATGCTTCTTAAGCCCAGTAAACTGCCTCCTGAACCACTGATGCACCACAGACGATTTCGGTCACCCCCTATTTTAAGCCTGGAGATCAGCACTCGAATGCATACGGCGCCTCCTATTATAATGCCGGGAGGGCGCTCGTGGCGACTTTCGGCATCCTCCTATTATAATGGCCGGGAGGGACATCCACTGGCCAGGCTACCCCTATTTTTATACCGACCAGGGGAACGCCTCCAAAGTACCCAGTTGCTATCCAGAATCACAGCCGCTCAAGAACATACACCGACCTCTATCCACTCGCTCATGCATCTGACCAGTTATTGGCCCACAAACATCACAGCAAAGGCCCCCACCATATCCAGCACTACATGACCTCGATGTTTGTGCCTAAGGAAAGGCAACCTGAGACATGAAGCTCGCTAACCATCTGTCCGCTGGTCCCCTCACTATGGCTACACCCCCTCTGGGGTACATCAATGTCCTCGGCGATATATGACAAGGCAACACATATACCTTGCCACTCTGCTCACTGCCGTGCCAAGTACTCATGGTCTCACAGCTGTAGAAACCATAGTCAAACGCTTTTTGTCCCCAGTTGCACTTGGGGCATGATACCAACGTGCACTGAAGAGATGGAATAATGTGTTATCGATAGCAGACCTCTATAGATGATCTAACACCATGTCACATCCCAACCTCCAAACCAATTGCTCCCATCATCAGATACCACTATGCAATTTTGTAGAAATGAAGGTCATATAAGATGCCACTAGTGCTTATATACGTATAGCACTGGGAGCTATTCTGGTAGTAATCAATCATAGACCACCAAATTCTCCAATTAGATAGGTCATGGTCATAGACAGTCGCAGCTAGTCATGTGCAAAACCCACTGCTCCATGAACTCACAACCTTGGCATACCCATGCCTATCACCACTGTTAAAACCCTCAAAACAGTGGTGCTGTGAATCCAGTTTTTGGGACTGAGGTGGCCCACAGCAATAAAACTGGACCAGTCTCTATCCTCTCACACTGCAACCCCGGGTCCTCGCCACTCTTGGCAAGGGCTGATCCCACCTAAAAAGGCGCCCTGTAAAGTTGCATCCTAGAGACTGTAATGTGCTTCAGCTCGGAGTCTTGCCAGGCCTGGCATCTTTTCCACCCTACGTCTTCCTCTACCACCACACCAAAATCAACGTATTTTGATCCATAGCTGAGCTGAGTAGAGGAATCAGGTTATCTGGTAAACCTAATCCCAAATTTCTGCGATGTTACTGAGCTGGTAGAGTGTGAACCAGCTTGCCTCTCTGACACCTGACTCAGAAGTCATTGCCTCTAACCCGGCAGTAATGCTGAACTGCCTCCCGGTGCCTCTCACCGGCCATCCCTAACACCATCACAAGTGGCTATGATTGCCACTGTGGGCTTCCCTTGAATCTCCCAATCATCCGCTAAGACCAGACCCTAACATGCATACATAGAGCACGGGTGAAAGATGACTTTGTGCATGTGGGGGATGCCAGAGATCCAACCTGCCCATCCGCGAACAAAAAAATCTCCAGAATAAAGAATTTTCAAATACATGAGCTTGAACCACTGCATTTTTTTCCATTATCAGATAAATAACCTGCCCATTTATCACAACCACCACAACCAAATGTCAATTGTTAATCCCCATTGTTTTTTCCAGAAATTCTAGCTGCCTTTGATCAGACTACCCATCACTCGTCTTTTAATTCCCTCAGGCAACCTACAACAAGATATCAACAATTGGCTCCCAACCAATATGGGTTTGCCGCTCAGTGGCCCACCATAACCTTATAACCTCTGAGAGTCTAGGCCACAATTTTGTTCACATACCCATACACCTGTCAGTCGTGTCTTATCATGCCAGCTACGAAGACTCGCTTGATTCCACATGTCACAACAACTCAAGATAAGCTCCCCAGATAGCTTTTTCTGCAACTTGAGTTATATTGTGCTATCAAGTCGAGTAACAACCCAACCATGACTTACTCCCCTTGTGCCAATGCAAAATACCTTGAATGCTTTTGTAGCTTCTATCAGATCACCTTAGAGCCCATGATTGTTCTAAAGTCCCTCCAGTCTGCCACAACACCTCTCTCACATGAGTGGTGTTTCCTCCCATGGTGTGACTGGATAACCTCAAAGCCTGCTCATATCAACATAAGATCTGATCTGCCACATAGCACTATTGTTGCTATAGTGGTCTTTTCTGCACTGACCTCCAAATCATGATCAGATATATAAGAAAGGCATCACTTTTGTCCAACTCAATGCCCCTCTGCTGACATTCCCTACACCTCTTCACATATGCACCCAATGAGAAAACAACCACAATATCCAACTCACGTCCCCCTATTGAACTGCACATGCATTGTATCCATTTACTGATTTGGTGTTCTTGTTGGTCTTGGACTATTGAGGCTGGTCATGAAAGGTCATCAACCGGGCCGAGGGCCTGTACCTCGCTGCCGTATTACCCGGAATTTAACTGGGCCAAGGGCCTGAACCTCGCTGCCGTATTACCTAGTGTTCAACTGGGCCGAGGGCCTTAACCTCGCTGTGGTATTACCCAGTGTATGAGCCGGGCCGAGGGCCTGAACCTCGTTGTCG
This sequence comes from Ostreobium quekettii, assembly GCA_905146915.1. Taxonomy (NCBI): domain Eukaryota; kingdom Viridiplantae; phylum Chlorophyta; class Ulvophyceae; order Bryopsidales; family Ostreobiaceae; genus Ostreobium; species Ostreobium quekettii. The sequence continues at coordinate 11,230 of CAJHUC010001191.1, forward strand.
TATTACCCGGTATTCAGCCGGGCCGAGGGCCAAAACCTCGTAGCCGTAGTACCCGGTATTTGAAGGCTGTTAGGGTATCTCAATATCACCCTAATTTCCCCAATACAGAGAGATGTAGTCTTTATGACAGAATTCTGGTCCCACTATAACCACACTTTACAAAACCTCAATATTTTTTGTCTAGGACCAGAATGTCATGAAGTTACCTCCAATTGCCCTTAGACTTACTCCAACCTTCAAGTCATTATCTGTGTGATTGGAGTGCACACTGCTATATTCCAAAAGTACAGCTCCTCTTATATTTCACAGAAACTGACTGCTTTTAGGCTGTACAGTTCTGTGATAAACCTTCCACCATCTTGGGTTGCACACCAAAACGCCATTTGCTCTCTCTGGTTCTGCTAACCCTAAACCGCTTGCAATGGCTATATTTTGTGGGCCAATCTCATATGCCACTTTACTTTTTCTTGTGGCTATCCTAAAAATTAATCAATAACAATCATCCATCATTTTTTTACCTACTTTGAGATTCGAATCACTTTGCCCAAACTCAACAGAATTATGTGCCACTTGCAACGAGTTATTAGTGGAGTCATCGCATGATTCAAAACTTTGGGCATCATCCCCTAAATCTTTGCCCGAAATTGGCACTTACTGTGCCCCTCAATGCACTCTTCACCAATCCATTCAAAATTAAGTGATTCACCCCCTTTTGATTATGGGACTGACCACTTATATAGATTGTCCCCGGAAAATTCCTTTGTTTCTATCTTTGAAATCCCATGTTCATTCACAACTCACTTCACAGCACACACAGCACATCCGCATAGCACAGCTGCGCAGCACAGCACAGCCGCGCAGTACAGTTGCACAGCACAGCTGCACAGCACAGCACAGCTGCACAGCACACCCGCACAGCACAACACGCAGTTCCCACCCACGCTGTCACGGTCCCGGCACTGGTTCAGGCGTCCTCACACTCCCCAAATCCCACAGTACTTTGACCTTTAATTTAGCGGCAGTACATTGGCAGAATCCAAGGCCCAGTGCTGCGGACCACAGCCTTTCAATCAAAATCTATCAAATTCTAGTAAACCAATCAACAGCCCTTTGATTGGATAGTAAGGGCGTCCCCCCCTGTCTCACAGGTCACCGGTCTGCCGTGTACAGCAACCCAGTCCGACTCAGCCCCCACCTCTCTCTGCCAGTCCGACTGGCGCTCCGCGGAGTTGCTGGGCCGCCTGCGGGCCTCCTGGCTCAGTGGGAACCCGGCGCGCTGCCCGGGAACGGCTCCCCCTCGGTCTCTCCGGCCGCAGAGTCACTCCACCGGCGTGGGCCTCGTTGTGGACCGCCCACGCCGTTCTTCTCGACGATCCATCGGCGCAGGCCGCGCTCGCCCGGCCGCCCCTTGCGGTATCCGCTTTTTCCAGTCGCGAATGGAGCCCAGCGCCTTGCCCAGAAACAGCTCCATTTGGGCGCATTGTTTGCGCCGTTGTTCTGCCGGTGGAGGCCATGCGAGTAGCCGGCGATTCCGCGCGTCTCGAAGCTCCTCCGGCGCTGGCCACGTTCGTGTGGCCGCGCCGCGCCGCGCTGTAGATCCAGGCTCGGATGGAGCCCGCCGGTGCCCGGCTTCGGTTCCCCTCGGTCGCGCCAGCCACGAAGTTGCTCCGCCGGTGTGGGCCTCGTTGGAGTCGGCCGACACCTCGCCTTTAGTCACTCGATTGGCGCCGGCCATCGTTGAATGGCCGCGCCACGCCGCGTTGGTGCACCGGGCTCGGATGGAGCCCGCCGGTGCCCGGCTTCGATTCCCCATGGTCGCGCTGGCCGTGACGCTGCTCCGCCGGTGTGGGCCTCGTTGGGGACGGCCCACACCTCGCCGTTCAACGCTCCATTGGTGCAGACCATCGTCGAATGGTCACGCAGCTCCGCGTTGTTTCATCGGGCTTGGATGGAGCCCAGCGTCCAGCTTCGAAGCTGCTCCATGCCTCTCTTTTTCCTCCACGCCGTAGCCTCCAATCCGCACGTCGCTTTGCACAACCAACGGCCTTCGTTTGGCCGTTTGCGCCAGCTTTTCATCCTCCAGAATCCGTCCGATTCCGCCGTCGCCAGCGGTCGGACGGGGATGGTTGCGCCTTCCAAGGCGCTGCTCCTTTCTTCACAGCTCCTCCGGCATTGTAGCGCCGATTCTCGGCTCCCTGCCACACTGCCCCGTTGGGCATGCTGTGGCTGCTCCTTGGGACTTGATCCCCAAGTTCGATGGAGCTGCATGGCCGCCGAACAGTGGGCCATGCTCACGGGTCGCCGAATATGCACTTTCTTGCCTTCGCACCTCTGTCCGCTTTACTCGCTCCTTGCTGGCTTCATGGCCGCCCTTCAGCCCTGGGGATCCTCCTCTCAACGGGCCACGACGCTCCCTCATGGTCCGCGTGTTGTCTCCTCCGATTAAGCCGGTTGCCCGGCCGTTGGGCACCGTTTTCCTCCGCCAAGTAATACTCCTTCTCCGCGCAATCTTGCAGCTCGCTGCGCCATGGCTTGCAGTCGAAAAGATGTCCCCCTCCTTGCAGCCGTTTCCATGGCCTCTGGGGCCCGTTCGCTCTTGTGCTCTCGAGTCAATTCATGCCGTCATCGGTGCAATTCCCCTCGCAGTGGGGCTGCGCCTAGGCGTCATCCTCCGGGATCCAAAGACGAAAATCAATGCACCCCGCTTCTTGGGCGGCGCCGAATACACTCTCTGTTGCCGGTCTTCAACGCTTCCGGCCTTGTGTTGCTCCGAAACCACTTGATGTGGTTTTCTTCGTTGGAGCCGGCACGCGCCTGCCGTCACCCGGTCCACCCCTTACGGGTGACCTCGGATCTCCGCCCGATGGCATGCAGATCTGGCGTAATCGGGGCGCACGCTTGTTCGGAGTATGCAGCAGGGCCCGGGGCCGCGGGGCCGCAAGGCCTGCGTCCTTCAGCCGGTGGCAGCAACGGTCATGAGACAGCGAGGGCGCGCGGTCGCCCCTGCGGGAGTCGGCAGTGAGCCAGAAAGAACAATTACAGTCAGATAATTCGCCCCTTGCATCCAAATACCCGTCCGACCGTCACACCTCCAAGTGTGCTAGTATATTAAGACACGACCACAATGCACTATACAAAACGGGCCTCCGGTCACCACCAAAACAGCTCCACAACCCCCTGTACTCGGCCCCTATTATCCAGGCTGCAGTACAATGCTCTGCACCTTTAAGTCACCCATACACCCGTATATTTAGACAACAAAGGCCAAGAGGTAAATCAAACCATTATGCTATAAATATGGAGCTGTACACCATTATCTAAAGATAATGAGAGAAATAATGGTCCACTACATCTACCCCAAGTGTTTCCACAACATTGACACTCTGAATGGACGTAGCAAACTCGTGTGAAAAATCCTGTGGATCTTCCAAGAAGTAGGAAGATCTAATTCGTAGGCCACTAGTCCAACTCTACGGGTCACGAAGAATGGACCCACAAATCTCTTCCTCAGCTTGCTGATAGGTGCGTTCTTCAACGTCAAATGCTGTGTGCTGAGAAGCACCTGATCTCCACTATGGAACACCTGCTCTCTTCGCCGCTGGTCGGCGAGGGACTTCTGTCGTTGTTGAGCCTGATGGACATACTGCATTGCCCTCTTGAAAGTCTTCTGCATTTGGGATACGAAGACATTGACACCCTCTATGCGTGTGGTGTCTGCATCCCGAATCAAGTCGATGGGTGTACACGGCTCATAACCATAGTTCAGGTAGAATGGCGTGTACCCTGTAGATTGGGAGACGCTGTTGTTCATGACGAACTTGACCATCGAGAGGTATTTTTCCTAGTCGGTTATCTCTGACGAAGACTCATGTATAGTGCATCGGACGGCCATCTCCACCACCCTGTTCATTATCTCCGTTTGTCCATCGGTCTGCGGGTGGTGTGCACTAGACATCCTCAACCGACTCCCGAATATTCTCCAGAGTTCTCGCCAGAACTTGGACACAAATCTGGGATCTCTGTCCGAAATGATGGAATGTGGAATTCCATGATGTTTTCCAACATTGTCCTAGTAGAGCCGAGCAGTCTCTGCCGCCATAATGGTTTGTTTGACCGGCATCAAATGTACCATTTTCGTAGCTCGGTCCACTTAGTGGACTCCACTACTGTCAGAATTCCATTGTGTCCCTGCTTGCTGACGGGTAATCCCATGATGTAGTCCATGCTGACGTCGGCCCATTTTTCCTCAGGGAGTTTCAATGGCTGTAGGAGTCCCGTTGGTACTCTGTGGACGCTCTTTTCCATTTGGCAGACCTGACATCTAAGAATGAAGTCTCTAATGTCCACTGTATGGTCTGGCCAATAGAAGTTTTGTTGAACTTTCTTGAGCGTCTTATGGTATCCCAGATGTCCGGAGTAGGGAACTGTATGTCACTCCCCCATAATCCTCTTCTTAACCTCCGGTACATCGGGTATAACCACTCTCCATCGGTGTACCTCCATGTCCTCCTCTCTGCTGCGCACCTCCAATAATCCATGAGCCTTCCGATAGACATGGGTGCCTATGCAAACGGTCTGTACCTAGGACGAATCCAGTTGTCTCATGATATCGTCCCATCGCACGTCCTCTTGATATCCTTTCTCGATTTGCTCTCTCAGAGATATATGTAAGTTATTCGTGTGGACGTCATGAATAAAGAATGGACTCCCTCATCGGTTCCCTCTGTCTGGGGAATCTCCAACTTGGACTTCTTGAATACGTCGTCCAATTTCCTTTGTATAGCGTCATCGGACTGATCATCCTCTCCCAACCTCAATCTCTGGATCAACGACTCCTTCTGTGCCGCACATCCACCATACTGCGGATGTCCCGGACACTCCGACGGGACAGGAAGTCTGCAGGGTTGTCCTTTCCCGGAATGTGGACAATGTCGCAATCATATCCCTACAAGATCTGAACCCATTTCCAAACCCTCCTATTAACTGACGATTGGTTTGGCAAATTCTTCAGACTGTCGTGGTCCATGTTGATAGTGAAGTGGTTGTAGGCCAAATAATGCCTCCATTTTCCAACCGACCACACAATACCCAATAGCCCCTACTTGTAGGCACTGTACCGAGTCTCAGCAGGATTCATCTTTTGGCTTTCGTAACAAATAGGCTGTAGTCCACTACCGAAGTCTTGCTGCAGGATTGCTCCAACTGACACTTCTGAGGCATCAGTTGTTACCACAAATTCCCGGTCAAAATTCGGTAGCTGAAGAACGGGTGCTGTCACCATAGCTGTCTTCAGTTGGTTGAATGCCTGCTCCTCTATGTCACTCCACTTCCACTGTCTATTCTTCCTCGTGAGGTCTGTCAGTGGGGCTGCAATCTCGCTGAACCATCTGATGAACTTCTGGTAGAAGTTAGTCAGCCCCAAAAAAGATCGGATGTCTGTGACGCTCTCAGGGGTAGGCCAATTCAGAATTGCCTTGACCTTGGACAATGAGGGCTTCCACACCATTCGCCCCCACGTCAAACCCAAGGTACTCGACTTCAGTCCTGAAGAACTCGCACTTCTTCAGATGTCCGTACAATTTCTCCGACCGAAGTCGATCCAACACTGCCCGGATGTGTCTGATGTGTTCCTCTAATGTCCGGCTGTATATCAAAATGTCGTTGAGGAACACCAATACGAATTGGTCAAGGCCGTCTCGAAGGATTGTGTTCATGATCCTCTGGAATGTTGCCGGGGCGTTGCACAATCTGAAGGGCATAACCAAATACTCGTAGGAGCCATAACGACTCATGAAGGCTGTCTTGTGAATATCTGATGCTCTCACTCTGATCTGGTGATATAACCAGAGGAGAGATCAATCTCTGTAAAGTAGCATGCTCCGTGAAGTCGGTCTAATAGCTCCTCGACCTTCGGTAGGGGGTACCTGTTCTTCACTGTAATCTTGTTCAGAGCCCGGTAATCAATACACATCCTCCATTTCCCATCTTTCTTTAGAATGAACAGATTGGAGCTCCATGCGGACTAGAGCTCGGTCAGATCCAGCCCTGCTCCAAGAGTGCATCGATCTGTCTCCTCATCTCATCAAGTTTAGCATTGCTCAGCCTGTAAGGGCTTATATGAAGTGGTGCTTCCCCTGGAATCGTCTCAATCTCATGATCGATGACTCGCTTGGGCGGAGGCCCATGTGGAAGCTTATCAGGGAAGACATCTCTGTAAGACACCTCCAATGTCTGTGCCAATCTATCCCTGATGGCCGGATCAGCCTCCTCCACCTTCGTCCGTATCACCTGCTCTACAGGTACCTCCTGGGTCACTGGTTTGGACTGCCGAAATGTCCGGCGTCTCTCGCCCTCTGTATTGCCTTTGGCTGCCCCTGCCTTGGCCTTTCTCCTCTTATTCCCATCATCCGGCTGTGAATTGGCTCGAAGAACACACAAGAACATAGGCTCGTTCATCTTTTTGGCCCATTTCACCGCTTGTTTTATTGACATGAAATCGATTTTTGTTCTTGTGGTCTTCACCCCTGACGATTTTGGAGATAGGGAATCCACTTTCTCTGGATTTTGCATGTCAACTACTCCCCCCTGGAGAGCATCTGCTGTCCTCGGCGATGTCCGCCCCGTATCCACTCGCATCCACTGTGCAGATGGCTCATATTCCCAGAATGTGGGTGAGCTAAGTCGGGCGAACTGCTCTCTCCAGTTCTGCATAGTTGATGTGTCTCTGAGGAACGTAAAACTGCGCTGAAGACCGGGTAAACCTCTGTCAGTAATCTGGCACTGAGTCGCATTCTCCACTTTAACTCCTTTGATCACCTCTAAGTCATCACCGCTTCTGATCACCAAGGAGTTTGCCCTCCAATCCACCAGGGGATTCACAATGTCCAACCAATCCCGTCCAAGGAGGACCTGGATCCCCTCCATCATGGGCACAGCTGTAAGTGAAATACGGCTCTGTGCTGACCCGATACATAACAACACATCTGGGGCTATCCCAGTGGAGACTACTATTTCTCCGTTGGCAAGTTCCAACGAAGAATAAGCCCCAATGAAATGCAATGGTGGACGGGTCCTCAACTGGTCATTGACGAAGGAGCGACTGGCTCCACTGTCCACTAATGCCGACACACGTGTGCCGTTCACCAACGCCTTCACCACCAGAAGCAGGTGGTCCTGTACACTCGGTTTAGGGTCTGGGGTGCCCTCAGCAGAAACCAGTGTTGTCTCAATCCTCTGAACCAATGACGTAGGGGTCCTCTCCACGAATGAAATGGACTTTGAAGGTATTACCTCCCCTTGTCGTGCTGAGACTAATGCTGCAGCTCGGCATCTCTGACGGTACCGTCGTCTCTCCCTCCTGCACCTCCACTTCCCCCATCTCCTATGGCGCTTCCTCTATCTATAGTTGAGCGTATGATATTGGGTACAGCCCCTCTGACTAGGCTATCCCAAAAGCTCCCGATGCAGTCCTGACTGGCCAGAGCGGGAGCCAGTCAGTTTCCCGGCCTCGGACGCGGGGAAACATCGGAATCCGACCCGGCTGCCTGCTGTGCAGCCTCCCGATCCAACTGATCGTCCAATCCTCTCAACTCCTCATTGGTGGCTAGCACTGCCACCTTGGGCTTCCTCTGGCCGCTTTTGCCCTTTCCACGATGGCCAGACCCATCGTTCCTCCTGGTGTTGGGAGGGAATATAGCAACACCTGAGGGACGTGGGGGATAGGGCTGGCGACTAGTCTGCCCCTGACCATTGGTCGAAGGATGCTGACTGGTGAACTGTCATGTCGGAAAGAACTGTTTCCTCTGCACTGGCGGCTGCTGCTGTTGGGAACTCTTCCCACTATCCCTTGGTCCACCCGTCTGCCTATACTGCTGGCTCTTTTTCTTCTGCTGGTCCTGATTGCCCGATTCTAAAGCTTTCTGCTTGGACGAATCCTCACGTCCGCCCTTGCAGAACTCCATGGCATCCTCAAGTCTGCACACCAGGGCCTCTGCCTCCACAAGAGTTTTGGGGTAAGCCTTTGCCGCCTCCAATATGAAAGGCTGTCTCAACCCCAATATCCACTGCTGTAGTGCCGTCTTGTAATCATATCCTGGGACCTTTGTCAACAATGTCTTCATGCAAGCCATGTACGTATTTGTTGTCTCCGCCGACCTCTGCTGCAATCTCAACAGCTCAGCTCGAGCCCTGTTTTCATGTACAGGTGACTCGAACTGGGCCCGCAAGAGCATCATCAACTCCTCCAACGTGTCCGGCCTATGTCCACCCCGCGAAGCCAACTCTGCTTCCCACCAACATCTGGCGTTCTTTTGCAATCGAAGAATGACGTAGGACACTGCCTGCAACTCACTTGGTTGAACAAGAGCCAAATAATCCTTCACCATGTTCAACCAAGAGACAATGCCCTAGTTTCTGTCTCCTGTAAATGCCGGTGGCTCTGGTGGTTTAATCGACACGTTGAATAACGACTCATGAGCCTTCTCCAAAGGCTAAGAGAACACCCAGGGTTGTGCAGACGGGGCTGAAGGCTCTATTTGCATGGGCTCAGGCGGGGTCACCATGGGTGTGGAGACAGGCCGTGAGGTGCTAGCCTGTCCCCCAGATGCCTGGCGCTGCAATTGATTGAAACGCGCCGCTATCTCCTCTGCCTGCTGCATGATAGTCGTCTTGCGAGCGGATGCCTCCGCTGACCGCTGATCCTGCACCTGTTGTGCTCGCGTCTGCTGCTCAGAAAGGTTAGACAACTTCCAACTCCACTCTTGAAGCTGTTGTCTCAATGACCTCGACTCACTCTGAGCAGTGTTCAATTCCTGTTGGACTGAATCAAGCCTCTTCACCGCTCCATCCGAGATGCTCATCTGTCTTCTCAATGCAGTCTCTAGCTTCTCCAGTTGAGACTGGAAGTCCTTCTGGTCCTCCAAGCGAGCTCTTTGGAGTTCCTCCATCATGCGAACGGCCTCTGAACTGCGTGCCGCAGAACTGTGAGCAATACTGTGCGTCTCCACTTGATCCTGATGCAATGTCTGCATCCCTGTCTGAACCTCTATCAACGTCCCGTTTGCTCCCTCTTCTAACTCATGAGTCCTCTGTAGTGCTGTAGCGCTCACAAGAGTCGCCTGTTGGGCCTGTTGGCCCGCCGCAGCGCTCTGTTGGACAGCAGCTATACTGGCTCGAGTAGCCTCATAAGCCTGCTGTCCGGCCACAACACTCTGTTGGGCTGCCTGAATGGTAGTCTGCTCTGCTACTGCTAAAACGGTTGTCGGTATTGGTCCCTGCTGACTGAAGGAAGGTGACGGTCCTACAGTACTCGATGAAGCTACAGGTGGATGGACGGATCCTGTAGAACACACGTCGATGTCCATGTCATTCCGCCCGTCCTGTGCTTCACGAGAGTCCGCCATCTCTTTCTCCTCTGACTACAACGGTGATGGAAACTCTGGTTTTTGGCTCAAAAATACCTCAAGCAATCTGATAGTGGGTAGATTGGATACTGTCTGTACTGGGTCTTGGTGTAGTTGTTGACTAGGAGCTATCGGAACTCCTCAATCTCAGAATTCTTGAGACGTAGTCCTTATTGGATACGGTTCCCCCCTCACTGGCTACAGTACTAGGATTCTAGGAAGAATCCTAATGCTGTTGCAATCGCCCCTTGCCTGGGGCAGGGAAGAACTGTGGGTGGCCTAGTGCCTTACCAGCCGGGGATCGTGACGGCCCCTGGGTCACACCCTATTGGTGAAGGCTGGCCCACTTCTAGGATGTTCCTAACTCCTACCAACCCTCAAGGCGGGTTGGGTCCAAGGTTGGGGGTACACAGTCCCTTAGTAGGGGCCCGCCTGTGCACACTCCTTCCCCCAACTACTTGGACCTATGCAGGAATGAGCAGCCAACCCACCTCAAAGGGGCCACAACTCCTTGGAGTCTCCTTGGGACTCCTTGGGGCCACAACTGAATGGTCCAACTGCCTCTTCAAACTCTTAAGTACTGGTCTTGACGTAGTACTTTGGTGCAGTACTGGCCTTGGTGTAGTACTTTAGCACGGTAGTAATGGCCTCAGTACTTGTTACGGCTCAGTTGGGCTCCTCCTGGCACTGTGGTGGCCGCCTGGCCTCGCCGTGTGCCGCACCGGGTGCTGTGTCACCCTACGCAGTGCTGCGTCAGCCTGCGCCCCTCGCGCACCGCTCCGGGGTGCTGTGTCACCTTGCGCAGCGTTGCGTCAGCGCGTGCCATGCCGGGTGCATGCTGTACCGGTGCCGTTGTCACTGCGCAGTGTACCGCCGCCGGGGGGGTGCCGCGATGCCTTTCTGACGTCGGATTGGTGCCGTGATGCGGCTAACTACCCCCTCCGAGGTGCCTGGGTACTCCTCCGCCGCCGACCCGCTGCCTCAGCACGTGGCGAGGGTCGCGCTCGCTTTGCGCTCGTCCCAACTCCGCCGCGAAGGCCTCGGAAGGCCTCCCGCCATCGGGCGCCGGCTTTGCCGCAGCGATTCGCCGATCGATGGCTCGATTCGGCGGTCGCTGGCCCGGTACCCGTAGCCTCCTCCTCCGACCCGTCAAATGGCGACCCAATGCTTGGACCGCCCCACTCTTTCTCTCGCTCGCAGCCCTCCGCCACAGTTCGCCTCAGCTTCCGTGCTCCGAAACCAGCTGATGGGGTGCTGGTTTTCGAATCCCGCGTCGCCGCCGCCTTGGCGCCCGGATGGCCGGTAATGGCCCTCGCGGCCTCGATTGGCCGCGGCTTGCACGGGGCGCACGCTCGGTGCACTCCTAGGTGGTGGGCCCAGATCCCAAGAGGATTGCTGGGGCCGCGGCATGGGAGTCCGGGATGCTGCAAGCTCGGTCGCGTGGGTTGTGGTCCGATCCACGCGATCCGGAGGCCGATGCCAGAATCGACAAGCGAGAATGGATTACTAATGTCACAACCGCATGACATTTGTGCGGTAGGGCGTACCGCGTCCCGGGTCGCCCGCCGTGGGCCCAAAAATACCCAAAACAACCCGTGCAATGTACAGCCGCTCCTCAAGCTGCCATAAAGTATTGCAACTGGCTGAAAATCACCCAAATAAAGGAGTGCCTCCTCAAGGCCCTAATCCCACCTACTAGGGCCTTTAATTGGGTTGCCAATTAGCATAAATTAAGGCTATAATATTCCCAATGAGAGGCCTCAAGGAACAGGGGGAAAAGTCAAAGGAATAAACGGTCTCCCCAAGTAATTCCATCACAGGCGCGGGCCCGCAGTGCGCGCAGTGGGTGCGCGAACCGGTGCAGCTCGTGAGTGCAGCCGCGCGGAGGCGAGTGGTCGGCAAGAGTTACAAACGTTGGGCATCGGGGCCACCCTTTGGCGTGCCCCGCATCACGTGACAATGCAGTGTATCGATAGTATCTCATCCCCCAATATAGTTGTGGAGGCGCCCTTAAGTACTAGAATTTCTAATAGCTATATCTCCACTACCGCTAACCCGAATGGTCTGATTCAAGAACCTATGGGTTCCTAGTAAGAGAATGAGATTGTTTATTAATATTTATTAAACATCCCAGATATCCATAACCAAGGAAACGCACTGCCCCCTATGCTTTACACCACAATTATCCTCAGGGATTCTACACCACCATCACCTCCAGCCCAGAGGTGGGCCGTCCAGGAACGGGGACGGACTAGGAACGGGGACAGGTACGGGAACGGGGACAGGAACGGGGACGGACCGGAGTCCGTCCCCGTCCTTGGGCCGGCAGGCCTAGGAACGGCCAAGGACGGATCCGTCCCTGGGCTGGAACGGACTGGGACAGATCTGGGACGGTATGCAGTCGTCCCAATTCCGTTCCAAAGCAGTACGGCCCACCTAGGAGTCTGTTTCTGTACTGCCCAAGGCCTGTCTAGAGTCCGTTCTAGACCGGTCCAGAGTCCGTTCCAGCCCGTTCCGAAGGCCGTCCCAGGCTGTCCTAGAACCCGTTCCAGAGGCCGTTCTACAGTACATAACAATATCAAATTCATGCGTGGACCAATAAGAATGCAGCGATGAGATTTGACGCGTGGGCCACAAACGTGGTGCCCCCGCCCCCCTGCACCACAGTTTGCGCCTGTTGCGATGGATGGCAAGACCAAGAAGATGCAGCGGCGGCGGCATCTAAAGGCCGGGGAGTCACGGCCCCCGGCCCGACGTCACCAAGGCGGCCCCCCACAACCTGCGGCAGGGGATGCCCGGGGCCAGACAGAGGGGCGCCCGGAAAGGCGGTCCCCCACCCCCCAAGGTGAGGGATCCGGGCATGCGGGGATGGCAGTGGCAACGGCAGGGGGGGAAGGCCAGGGGGCGTCTGTTGGCGGCAGCGCCTCACTCCCGGACCTATTTGACTTTTCATATTTGGTGGCCGGGGACCTGGGGGACTCGGATCTGGGAACCCAGCGCGGAGGCGGCTCTGAACCTACAACAGCTGCCAGCTGTTGGGGCATCTGAAGGGCTGTTGCCGGCCCTGGATCCCGAGGGTGTGTCAGTGAGCGGCAGGGTGGGGTCTGCATCTGCGCCGGTGGCGATACCTGGGGGCCCATTGACGGCATCGGGGGCTGCCTCTGGAAGCGGGGTGAAGCGCGCGGCCGGCGGCGAGGGCGGGAATGCACCCTCAAGGGCAAAGCAGGCCCAAACGGAGGGAGGGGGTGGGGTGGGGGTCGCCTCTAACAGCAATAGGTGTGTGGCCCCACCGTTGGGGCCTGGGCAGAGCGGCAGCCGGTGGGTGAAGCCATTGTATGTAGAAGAGGAGGAGCGGCCTGGTATCCTTGCAAGATACGACAGTGTTACGGGGAAGGAAGACGACCATAGCAAGATCATTTACCGCATATGCGGCAAAGGGATTTCCTTTAAGTCATCATCCTTCTCGACTGCGGAAAAGCATATGGGGCACCACAAGGTCACGCGACGGACGCTGTCCATTGCCGTGGAGCTGGCAGACAAAGCACGGGCGGATGGTGTTGCTTTTCCCATGGCTGAGTTTCTTGCGCGGACGGCTGAGGAGGGCCGCAAGGTGGGAGTGGCACATTACATGCAGTAGGAGGCCTTTGCCATAGGAACCGCCCCGTGGCAGCAAATGCGGTCAGCGATCACCCGTTGGATTATAGCGGATAGCATTCAGCTATCCGTTGTTGAGTCTCCAAACTTCCGCCGCATGTGCAAGGCACTCAACGGCCACTGCCCCTCCTTTAGCAGGAAGGCCATCACCAACGAGGTCTGCTGTTATCACGTCGTCGCATGCATTGTGTGCAATATGTTCTGTTGTCCCATGGTGTCCATGTGATACAGTCTGCAACACACAACTGTGTTGGTTGTCAGCCTGAAAATAATGTCTTTGTTGTTATCGCAGGTGGCATGCATGCATCGTCAGGCGGTGCAGAAGCTCCGGGGGATGGAGGAGTGGAATAAGGTGCGGCCAGCCTTCACTTGCGACCTTTGGCGCTCTCGCACGCGGCGAGAGTATTTTTTAATGACCATGCACTAGGTGGAGGAGACACACTAGCATGACGGCTATGCCAACTGCCAGTGGCGGCTGCAGAGCAGGTGCATGGGGTCGGTGCCTGTGGAGGCGGAGAGCATCACGGCTGAAGGTGAGAGGTTGTGCAGCGAATGGGTAGCAGTGACTACCCAACTTGCAGCTGGTCGTGTTGTTGGTTATTTGTGATATTCGCCTTTATTGCTTGTTGCAAGCAGTTTCTGTATGCACTGGTGGTGGACCTGGCCCGCAAGGAGCTGGAGAAGTATGGGATGATGGGGTGAATAGGCAGCAACGACTGCCCAAGTACCAGCTGGTCGAGTGGTTTGTTGCTTGTCACAACGTGTTTGTGTATGCAGTGGTGGTGGACCTGGCCTGCAAGGAGCTGGAGAAGTATGGGATGACCGGCTGGTGGCCGTCCTTTGTCACAGACGCTGGGAGCAGCGTCAGGCGGGCTATTAGGGGGGAGCTGGCAGCACATGAGGTTGGGGAGCAACCTAGAGGCGGCATGGCAGATTGGTCACGCTGTGCCTGCCACATGCTCCACAACGTCGTGACCCATGGCCTGACCCACCTATGCGTCCGTGCCACCCATACCAAAGGCTACCAAAAGCTCTGCAGTGCAATAGACTGGTAAGTTATGATGCTTGTGTCTCTTGGTGTGTGTGTTGCTATGCATGCATATATGTTGGTGGTTATTTGTGTGTGCTGCAACTGCAGCAGCTACTGCTGTTGAGGAATAGTTTCATCAGCAGTGTGCATGTGTCCTTACGATGGCAGGGTCTCCGCGCTGGTGAACCACATGCATGCTAGTGCGAAAGCCATAGCTGAGCTACAAAGGCTGCAAGTGGAAATAATAAGGGAGGGTAATAACATAGTTTCTAGTGATGAGGAGGGGGTGTCTGCATCAAAGGTGCCCTCCGATGAGTCGGGTGAAGGTGGCAAGAGGCCCAACCTGCGGAGGGTACTCCAGCTGGTGAGGTCTGTGGAAACTCGATGGAATAGTATATTTTTTATGCTGCAAAGGGCTGTGCGCCTGAGGAAGGCCATCGACAGATGGTTTGGGCTGCACCCCGAATACGATAATCCCATCGAGATTACACAATGGGGCTACCTGGAGGCCCTCCTCCCAATCTTGGCATCTATCAAGAGGTGCTGTAAGAGGCTGGAGGCGGAGGCATACCCCACAGGCTCCAAGGCTCTCACCAAGCTGATGCACCTCCGGCGTTTCCTTTACAAAATGGGTGGCGTGGACAATAAGGGGCCATACAGTGGGTTGGTGCTATTCTGCAGTGATATGCTTTACAAGCTAGAAGAGGCCCTCAGCGACTCCACGTGGGTGTGGCAAATGGCTTTTTTGGCTTTGATGGACCCCACCGTTAAGCGATCGTTGCTAATCACTCAATGATGGTGTTGTTGGTGTTGTGTATTGTTTCTCACAGTGGTGTCGTTCACATATTCAAACATATATAAAAGGTCAAAAGCAGTGCTGATGAATTGCATAGTGTGTGTGCCGTGTACGCCTGGAAGGCTACCCTGGGGTCCTACTTAAAGGTACTGGAACCCATCAGGGAGAAGTTCGTGTCGGCGGATGCCGTGATGGAGGACATGTCGGCTGAGCTGCTGCAGCTGTGTCTTAAATTTGCGAAGGACATTGGGTGGTCAGAGGCATCGGTGTTGCGCGCCATAGTGAGGGGGCACGCAAAGGGGTTGTTTGACAGGGAAATTGGTTGCCCAGTACGGGCACTCGAAGGCCATTAGTCCCGGGACCCAACACCGGATCCCAAGTACTACGTACTTGGGACCACACCCGGGCACCAGTACTATAGTACTGGCGGCCACCGCCCTGGTCTGGGTTATTATTATTATTGTTAGAATACGATATCCGAAGTCCCATTGGACCGGATATCGTATTATTGCCCCATGTACCGTCTAAACCGGTACATCACTCCCCCCCCCCCAGTCGCGACTCGCGACGTCTGACCCGTGCCCCACCGCGAGGGTTGGGAGCCCGGCAAGGTGCAGATGCCGCATGAGAAAGGGCGCAAGGCGGTGAAGGCGGTGGGGAAGGAGGCCCAGAAGGGCCGTGAATTGGGCGGAGCCCCAAGGGAGAAGGGTCGGGGGGAAGGGGTGATGCCTGGATGGAGGCGAGGAGCCGCGAGGGGAGGCGCAGCACTTGGCTACGCGGAGGCGCATTGCGCCGAGAGGAGCCGGGGACAGTGGCAAGCACGGCAGAAGACCCCCAAGGTGAGAACCCCAGTGAAATGGCGAGGTGGGGGGGTGTTGGTGGTGGCAGTGCCATTGAGTGACGATCCCGGGAGTGAGCTGCCTGAGTGACCGGCGTCTGGCTAGGCACCAGAACCAAAAATGCATGGCATACGTGTATAACAACTGCGATACAAGAATCCCATGAAGCTTGTGTAAATAAGGTAAACTCGGCCGAGTAGCCCGGAATCCGGGCAAGGGGGGGGGGGTGCCTGAAAATTGGCAGCACCTGGCAAGTAGCCCAGAAATTGCATCGGCTGAAAAGGGGCAACACCTGGCAAGTAGCCAAGAAGTGCATTGGCGGGCAGAGAAGGAGGCGAGCAGGTGGGAGCAATGGCACAATGGCCGAATGCTACCCACAATGGGAAGGAGGAGTAACAAGGCGGGGTGCAGGAAGGGTGGCCGGATTATCCACAACGGCCCCGTGCAATCCCCGCAACTGTACAAAGTCCCCAGCCAGTCAGTGCACCTCTAGCCCTATGAATCAACCGGTCACGCACAGGAGCCACAGAAATGCAGAGAGGGACACGGGGAATGGTCCCAAATGTCCTGGAGATCCCAACATGCAAAACATAATTCAGACGTGCCCCTATAGGATGGCACGGATATGAGCAATCAAACAGCGATCAAGCCACCAAGTAAGGAGTGGGTTGAGCACCAGAAGCAGGGTGAAAACATCCCCTATAGACCCACGTGGGTAGGAGAACATGCTGCAGAATTGGCGCAGCCAATGGACGGACATTGATGCTCTGCAATCAACTCCAGTCCAGTCGGGAGTCAGTGGCATGGAGACAGGCTCAGCCAGCCAGAGATGAGGGCTGCAAAACAGGACACAACTGGGGACCTCAGGAGAGAGGAGAGGTCAGACCAGCAGCAGGATCACACAAACAGCGAATGGCAGAGGCGGCTAGGAAGCCTGAGAATGCCGGGGCTGTGAGGCGAATGCCTCCTTAGGTGTGCGGATTAGAGAGGGGTCCTATTGGGCTTGAAGCGCAAAACGCTGAAGCACCTCCTCGCAATGAGCAAGGTTTCAGAGTGGCTCCCAGGAGCTGTGGGCCATGTCATAGCCCTTCCATTTGACCAAGTAATGGGGCTGGCGGGTCCTACCCCGCTTCACCATGGTCTTCTGAAGGAGGGCCTCCACCTCATACTCCAATTCATCCTCCAAGAGAATAGGAGGGGGTGGGGGGGGGGCAGAACGGAGCAGCCCTGAATATATCGCCGGAGGAGGGAGACGTGGAAGACCGGGTGTAACCGGCCAAGAGCAGGGGGTAGCTCAAGGCGAAAGGCAACGGGGTTGATGCGTTCTTGAATGCGGAACGGCCCCAGCCACTTGGGCAGGAGCTTGCCGGTGCCCGGGTGCTTAAGGCGGAGATTTTGAGTAGACAAAAGCACCATCGCATCCACAGGGAAAGATTCGGCTTTCCGGTGCAGATCAGTCCAATGGCGCATATGCTGCTGGGCGTCCTGCAAGCATTGTTTGGCCCGCTTAAGGGCTGCCTCCCTGGTCTGCAGAAAATCGGGAACATCTGGAATCGGGGGCCGATTGGCTTGGGCCCAAGTCTTGGCAGCCCAACATTGGGGATAATGGCCTTGAGTACCGGGGAGTAGTGCAGAACACTGCTTGAGAGGCAGCGACTGGGAAAATGGGGTCTGGGGGTGACGACCATAATTGAGGAAGAATGGGGAGAAGCTGGTACTCTCCTGTTTGGCATTGTTGATTGCGAATTCCGCACAAGAGAGGAGGCGGTCCCAATCGCAATGCTCCGTGAAAATGTATCGGCAGAGTATATCCTCAAGTGTGCGGTTTGTCCGTTCTGTCTGCCCGTCTATTTGCGGGTGGTAAGTGGAGGACATGTGGCACTGCACCCGAAGGCAGCTCATAAGCGCCTTCCAAAAAGCGGAGGTGAATTGGGGACCCCAGTCACTGATGATGGAATCCGGGATCCCGTGATAGTGATGAAACCGCTCCACAAACATATGGGCCAGACCCACAACATCAATCGCACTGTGCGTGGGCTCGATGTGGACTATCTTGGTTAGACGATCTACAAAGACGACGATGGCATCATAGTGGGGAAAGGAAGTAGTGTGAGGTAATTGGACGATAAGGTCCATTGAGACGCTGGCCCACTCATGGTCGGGAATCGGCAGGGGCTGAAGTTCGCCCGTGGAAGGCCCGGGACGGGTCTTGGAGACCTGACAAGTGTGGCAGCCAGCGACAAAAGCCGCAATGTCGCAATGGCTGTAAGGCCAGTAGTAGTAGCGGTGGATGAAATCCACCGTCTTAGTCTCACCAAAATGGCCCGCGTAGGAGGGGCAATGGCCAGCCTCCATGATGCGTTGTCGCATCGATGGAGGCACAAAGACCTGATCGCCGTGGTACCACAGAGAGCCGTGGCGCACCAACCGGTAGCAAGTTGCATCACTCTGCAAGTCGGAATACGCAGAGCAGGCGCGTGCTAGGTCGTGGGCAAGGCCAGTGAGGCACTGTCCAGTGCGAGAAGGCCGAGAGAGGGCCGCAATGAAGGCGATCTGGGGTGCTGAGGGGAGAGGCGACTCGGCAGATGCCGGAGGGGGCACTATGGGATCGAGGGCAGGATGGCGACTGAGTGGATCCGCACAGTTTATGTGGCCAGGCCTGTACTCCCAGGCAAAATCGTACTGCTGGAGAAACTCCGACCAGCGGACCTGGCGGGAGCTGAGGTGTACCTGGGACTTCAGGTATGTGAGGGGGCAGTGGTCAGTGACCACGCGAAAAGATGAGCCCTCTAAGAAACAACGCCACACACGGAGGGCGTGTACCACCGCAAGGAGTTCGCGCTCAGTGGCGGAGGAATTGACCTCGGCCTGACTCAGCTTGCGCGACTCGAAGGCGATGGGCTGGCCATCCTGAAGGAGGGCGGCGCCAAGCGCATAGCCGGAGGCATCCGCGACGACCTCAAAAGGCTGTGAGAATACAAGCATGCGTAATAATGGGGCCGAGGTGAGGGCCTCTTTGACCCACTCAAAGGCCGTCTGCTCAGGGTCGCCCCAATGGAAGGTGTGCTTCTCCCGAGTGAGAGCCACCAAGGGGCCCACCATGTGGGAGAACCCGCAGAGAAACTTGTGGAAATAGTTGGCTTGATCCAGGAATTGGCGGACCTGGCGAGGGGTACGAGGGCGGAGCCAGTCGCGAACAGCCGCCACCTTGGCGGGGTTAACTCGAATCCCCTCGGCTGAAACGATGTGGCCGAGGTACTGGATGGAGGAGGTATTGAAATGGCACTTCTCCATCCGGGCAATGAGCTGATGCTCATGTAGCCTCTCCAGGACTTGAGCTAAATGGCGCTCATGCTCCTCAGCGGAGCGGGAGAAGATGAGGATGTCGTCGAGGTAAACCAAGACGAACTGACCAAGGAACGGTCCAAAAATACGGTTCATCATGGATTGAAAGACTGCGGGGGCGTTCGTAAGGCCAAACGGAAGAACTCGAAACTCATAACCGCCAAAAGGCGTCTTGAATGCCGTCTTGGGGCAGTCCTGGTCCTGGATGCGGACCTGGTAATAGCCCTGCATCAAATCCAAGGAGGAAAAGATGTGGGCTCCCGCAAGCATGTTCAACATGTTATCGATTCTGGGAATCGGATAACAGTTGTCGACCGGGAGTTTGTTGAGGGCGCGATAATCAACGCACATGCGGAGCGTCCCGTTCGCCTTGCGAACGAAAAGGACGGGGAAACCCCACGGGCTGGAACTGGGCCGAATGAGCTGACGCTCCACCAAGTATTGGAGTTGAGCTTTCATCTCTTCGAGTTCCGGGCGAGAGTACCGGAACATGGCCCTATTAACGGGGGCAGCATCGTCAACCAAAGGGATGGCAACGTCCTCCGGACGGCTGGGAGGAAGGCCCGGCAAGGACTCCCGAAAAACATCAGGGAAGCGGTCCAAGATGTGCTGAATGCGCGCAGAGTCGACCTGGTCGCCAGACGTGGGGGAGACGGGCGTCCCGAACAACCTGACCGGGGACGGCCGTAGGTGATGAGGTCGGACTGGACCAAGCGCCAGGGCCGCTTGGAGGCCAAACTGGGCGCCCCGGGCACGATCGCCGAAAGAAGGGGCAAGTCGCGCAGGGGAGGAGGGAATAGGGATACAGGGATTGCCGATGGGGGGGCGTCGCTGCAACGGGGGGATCGAGTCAGATCCGGAGAATCGAGCGGCGCAAGAAAGGCCGAAGGGTGGGGTGTCACTGAAGGCACGAACACCCTGCTGGAACCCGGAATACCCAAGGGGGATGGGGGGCCCAAGGGTGGGCGGGATGCCAGGGAGAGATCCAGGAGACCCATCGTGTCCGGGCGGCGCAGAGGGCCTAAAGGGACAGTCAAGGTGGGAACTGGGCCCGAGGCCGAAATAGGGGCCAGAGAGGGCAAAGGAGGTGAGGGAGCCCCTAGATACGGGGAAGGACCGACAGAACAAGAAGAGAGAGATGGCAGTGGTAGGAGAACAGGGAGTGAGAAGGGTGAATGCTCCACAGAAGGATCCACAACAAAGGACGGAAAGGATGCAGAAGCACTAGGCGCGACAGAGTGGGGCACTAGAAGAGGCAGAGGTGCGCCGGATCCAGGAGCCAAGATAGGGGCGAGGCCCCCAGGCGGAATCGACAATCGAGTAATCCACTGGGTGAATGCAGGAAGACTCACCAGCCAAGCAGGGGGCTGAAGGCGGCGGCAGTGATCCGTCTGGAACGGGCAGTGTGGTGGATCCCCACGCTGGCGTAGGGCTGCCAGCTCCTCCCAGCACCAGACGCAAGCGCCACGAGGTCCACGGGCACGGGTGGCCTCGAAGATGGCCTGAGGAAGACGGCCAACAGGGGGGATGGTCGCCGCAGACCTGGCAGGGCGTGCCGCAAAATCCCGACGCCCATGAGTCGAAGGCCGGGAAGATCCAGCATCGTCGAAAGGGCGCTTGTGCCTGGAGAGTGAACAATCACCTGCGCGATCACCAGCAGCAACAAGACGACCCGAAGAAGCACGGCCAGGGATCCGTCCCAAGGTGGCATCGTGGTGAATGAAGGACCAGATGAGCTCGCGAAAACGCATGTGGGACATGGAATCCCAAGCCCGGCCAGCAGGATCCGAAAGCAGGCGGGCCCGTAGAGGCTTTGGGAGTCCGCTGTAGACCCAAAAAATGCGGTCTATGTCGGACAGCGGGGCCCCCGCTGCTCCGCACTCCCCAAAGAGGGTGTCCATGCACGTGAGCAGCTCGAAGACGGTGCCTGGTGGGTGCGCGGCCAACTCCTGGATCTGCAGCGTCAGACCCAGGAGAGTGGGGGGGATCGCCTCACGCGGCGGTGGAGTCCCCCCTCTGGCGGCCTCCAGAATTGGGGGCAGCACCCCTCCTACCGATTTGAAGAGGGTAGTCCCGCCTGAAGGGGCCACTGGAGTGCTGAGGGGCTGGGTGGAGACTCCGCGCGCCTCCAGAGGTGCAGAGGGGACTGGGGGGACTTGATCCCCGCCGGGGACTTGGTGCAGCTGCGACGAAATCTCGTCGCCATCGCCATCGCCGGCCATCTGAATTGAAGATTTGGGAGGGGCCTGAAAGCGGTGGGGAAGGCAATCAAGCGGCTGGGATCAAGCCCAGCCGGGGGAAAAGGGGAGAGGAAGACGAGGGAGGGTGGTGGGCGAAAAAAGAGCCGCAGGTTAGGCTCCGAAACCACTATTGCGCGCCACAGTGAGGGGCCACGCAAAGGGTTTGTTTGACAGGGAAACTGGTTGCCCAGTACGGGCACTCGAAGGCCATTAGTCCCGGGACCCAACACCGGATCCCAAGTACTACGTACTTGGGACCACACCCGGGCACCAGTACTATAGTACTGGCGGCCACCGCCCTGGTCTGGGTTATTATTATTATTATTAGAATACGATATCCGAAGTCCCATTGGACCGGATATCGTATTATTGCCCCATGTACCGTCTAAACCGGTACAATCGGGGCAAGCAGGCCTGCCGCCCCATCCTGGACAGCGGCCCGTGCGCAATAGAGGTGGCCATTCAAGGGTGCCATCCGGTCCGTTAAATCCGGTTCGTTAATTTTTATCAGCTGTCCGTTAAATTTCGTTAAAGAAAAAAGGAGAAAAATTCAGAAAAAACGAAAAAAATCCAAAAAAATCGAAAAAAAACCCAAAAAATCACAACAACTGCGGCTAGTTGAAAATCTAGTATGCATAGGTTGAAATAAAATACAAACGTACTCTCTAATAGCGAATTCCATAAACTATAAGTATGAAAAAAACCAAAAATCCCCAAAAAATCCAAAAATCCGCTAATTTTTGGTTAATTTTTGTCTTTTTTCGTTATTTTCCATTAATTAACGGAAAATTAACGGAAATTAACCTCTGTCCGCTATTAACGGATCCGGGTGGCCACCTCTAGTGCGCAAGCCGAGGGAGAAGTGCACGGGGCATAAGACGTTTGACACTAGCTCCGAGGAGGATTATGATGCAACTTGGCACCGGGGCCCAAGGGCAAGGGGTGCTGCGGGGCCTAGCCAAACTGCGGGCGGTACAGCGGGCGGCGAACTGACGGATGCCACGCAGCGGTTGATCGCACGATACGCTCAGGAGTTCTTAATAGAACGTTGGAGTTTGTGTGAGCTGGGTACCCCACGAGAGGAGGATGCACTAGATTATTGTGCACAGAATAGTGCTCGATGGCCCATAGTGGCGTGGGTGGCCCGGCACTCATTGTGTGTGCCGGTTGGAAGTGGTTCATCAGAACGGGGCTTCTCGGTATCCGGCCATACTGTGCGATCTCGGCGGGCATCTCTGGGGGACGAACGCATTGAGCAGCTAATGTTTTTGTCCGGCAACACTGACTTGTAAATTACAAGTTGTAATTTTCCGGGTTCTATTGGCTTGTCTCGACTTGGCCTATGGCTCAGTGTGTGACTTGTTTTAATTTGGCTATATGCCCAGCTTGTACATTGGGCAATGTGCATGTTGCCTTTGCTGCAAGTCAGGTGTCCCTATGAAGATGTGTCTCCTGGCCCTGAATCCGGCCTTATGAATGCCTCCGCAACTTGCACTGGTCTGCCAGTGCCCCCCCCCCACTCGTAAGACCTCCAATTCGCATGGTCCGTTCCTGGGGAACGGACAGGAACGGACCTGAACGGACAAGGACGGGGCCGTTCCATATCAAGAACGGGGCCGTTCCTGAGCCAGGACGGATCCGTCCCTGGGCAGGAACGGATCCATTCCGACACCGTTCCGGCCTGGCCCAAATCCGGTCCAAATCCGTTCCTGGGGAACGGCCCAGGAACGGACTGGAACGGACTGGGACGGACTGGGACGGGAACGGGGACGGGTCCGTTCCCGGGACGGGGACGGACACCGTTCCCGTTCCTATGCCATTTGGCCGGGCCCAGCTGGAGTCCAGCCGTGATGTCCCCCACTATAGCGCTGGCTACCACCAGCCCGCCGCATGCACCCCAGCCAGCAGCTGCTTCATTAGCCGGCCCTCCAGGGTCTTCTCCCCACTCTCCGGTGCGCTCCTACACCTCACCCCTCATGTGAACCCAAGACGCTCCACCGGCAATTGCCAATCCAGGAAGCGGTCCTCTCTCCCCTCTCTAACAACCGTGTGGCTGCCGAGTGGTCAACCCTGGCCGCGGCCTCTCTTCACCAATTGACGTGCTCTATTTGGCGCGAGGTCCCAGCATCAAAACCACTATTAATTCTTGTTCAGTCAATCGGTCCCTCGTAGCACGCAAACGGGAGTGGAGAGTCCGCGTCCCAATCTCCCTTGCTCTCCCCCGTCATGCCAAGAGCAGGCATTCGTTATAGGACAGAACTCTTATAATACAAGACAGAATCCAAAACCTCGTTCGTTGGTTCGAGAACCGCCAGCATAGGTGGCAGCCCCACGTTCCTAATGCTCCCCCTTTATTTAAGCGGAATTGATGTTAGTGAATGAAGTTAACTCGGGTTTAGGCCGTTGGGTGGGAATGTGTCACGAGGTGTGAGAATTGGAGGTTGCCCTGCCGCCCAAACCCAATAGGGTACGGCGGCACTCTGTCAGCCACACCTTGTGAGGGGCTGCGCCCACGTCCGAGGTCAGTACCTTTAGGGTGCAGTGTGAATCAGACCAGGAGTGGGGTGTCCACCGGTCAGGCAGACCTTGGACACTAGTACGAGGTCTGGCAATACCTTGGACCGGTTGGCGGCACGGATACAAAGGTGGGGCGAAAGAACTGTAGCTATCTTTGCTTTCGCTCCCACCCACCACAACCCAATAAATTGTCGCTTGACAAGAATGTAAAGGAGAGACTTGGCAAACTGGTGAGGGTCACATGTGACCCACGTACAATGGCCCTGTTAGGGCTTTTTTTTTTAATTCCAATATATTACATCAAAAGATAAACAAAGGATCTCCCCCACAAAGCGTAAAGTGTACAAAGATCCTTTTCCAGCAGAAGCCGATGCAGGAACATAATCAGGAGATGAGAAGAGCATGAAGGTTCGTAGAAACATAATGTTCCTGTGGGGGAGTCCTCAGCACCAATGTGAAAAGTCATGTCAGATAGTGTGCATCATGTAATGTCCCAAATATCCCAGAGTGTGCAGAAACGTCCCCCAATGTACCCCATGTCCGTTGCTCAGTCTGATTCCCAGCATCGATCATAACCCTGGCGAGACAAAGAAACAACCTCTCTCAATGTTCAGTACATGCACGTCGAGTGGCCCGTAGAAACCTGGCCAAGAAGGGGCGACCATGTCCAGAGAGAAACTCCCAAGTCCAATCACCATGTCCACATGTCAAGTGTTGGATCTCACTGGTTAGCTGCTGCCGCAAAAAAGCAAAACGTGGGCAATTGAAAAGTCGGTGGTTTCTGTCATCAAGAGGATGGTGACACCATGTGCAATGGGGGTCATCGATCAAGGTGGAAGCGATGGAGATATGCATTAGTAGGATAGTGGCCCGTGAGGAACTGAGCCACTAGAGACACATCGCGGCGTGAGAGGTCTTGGGTCCAACTCAAAGAGCGTGAAAACCGAGGCATGACTGCGTATAGCTGGCGACCACAAACAGAAGTACGCCACAATGCCTCAAGGCGAGAGACATAGTGCTGACGAATTGAGGTTTTCAATGTCCGATGTGGGACAGAGATGAGCTCAAATTGGTCAGGATCAGTGGCCGCCTGATGAGCTATAAAGTCTGCAGCATCATGTTCACTAATGCCGATGTGTCCAGGGATCCACCATAGTCGAAGGCAAGAATTGTAGGCATGTAAGTTCAACAAGGCTTGGCGAGTGGAAATTGCAATTTGGTGGCCACCTTGTCGACACTGTATGGCTTGTAAGGCAGACATGGGGTCACAGACAATAGTGCACCGACGAAAGGGGGCAAATTGTGGTGCATGACGACAGGCGAGGAGTAGGGCAATCAATTCCGCGTGTGTGCTGGAATGATAGCCCATGAAGCGTACAGCAGTCGAATGACCAATGGTGTCTGTGCCTCTGAAAAAGACAGCAGATGAGCCACATGAGTGCGTATGGGGATGAGGAGTTAGTGACCCATCTGTGAATATCCAAAGGTGGTCAGGTGTAGAAGCAGCGCATGCATGGCGGACACAATCCAATGCCGTTTCCCTATCAAAGAGAGAGGGGGAAAGGCAAGAATCATCAAAAGTGGGGTCAGTGTACCACCAAGAGCGCTTTTCAACATTTTGAA
The DNA here is from genome assembly GCA_905146915.1 of Ostreobium quekettii. Classification (NCBI taxonomy): domain Eukaryota; kingdom Viridiplantae; phylum Chlorophyta; class Ulvophyceae; order Bryopsidales; family Ostreobiaceae; genus Ostreobium; species Ostreobium quekettii. The sequence continues at coordinate 36,675 of CAJHUC010001191.1, forward strand.
GAATGTGGAGTGGAAGGTGAGTGGGAAGGGCTGCGAGTTCAGATTGAAGAATATCAACTGGCGCCATCGTGTTGTTGACTCCATGTGTGCAAGGAGTCAACTGAAGCATATCATGCCCGTAGGTCAGGTGTCGAAGGTAGAACTCAACAAGATGCTGTCGAATATATAAATCAGCGGGCATGAAGCCAGCAATAAATCGAGCGGCATCATGTGATGTCGTCCGATAGAGGCCCATAATAGCGATGGCTGCTTGGCGAAGTACAGCATTGATGGGAGCTAACTTGGATGGAAAATGAACCATAGATGACCAAGCGGGAGATGCATAGAACAGAATGGGGAGGATCGTCGCCTCTATCATGCGTCGGGCGATGATCGGATGAAAACCCCATGTGGTGGCCATACCCCAATATAAACGTTGGAGCTTGGTCTTGGCCTTCTGTACTATGTATCTAATATGTGTGTCCCAAGATAACTTTGAGTCCACCATAACGCCCAGATAACGCATCGAGGGGACACACTCAAGAGGAGTGCCTCCAAGAGAGAATGAGTATGGAGGGGCTCGAACACGCCCTATGATCATGAATTTGCATTTGTCGATGCCAAATGTAGCTTTCCAACAATATGCCCAATGGGTGAGTGTGCGTGCTACCTGTGGTCCCAAAGCATCTCTAGAGGAATCACGAGGGAGCCGCCAGTAAACAGACACGTCATCTGCATATGCTTGTGAAGATACTCCCGGAATGACAGAGAGATCTTCAAGCAAGTCTTGGATATAGATCAGGAAAAGGATTGGTGACAATGGGGATCCTTGAGGTACACCCATAAAAAGATGAGGGGTGAGAAAAGCAGATCCCACTTGAAATTGAGCAGAGCGGTTGGTTAGAAACGATGCAATCCAACCGACAAGAGGGGCAGAGACGTGAAGGCGGATCAATTTGTGAAGGAGGCCGGTGTGCCAGACTCGATCATAAGCACCCTGAATGTCAAGTTTGAGTGCCATAAGTCGATTACGAGTCTTGAGCGCAGTGGTGGCAGCTGAAACAAAATTCCATAAGGCCCATTCTGTGGCACGGGCCTTTCGGAAGCCGAATTGATGAGGAGAAAGGAGGGAATTCCGTTCAAGGTAGTGGGTCAATCGCCTCGTGACTATATGCTCAAGTGCCTTAGAGATGCATAGAAGTAAGCTGATAGGGCGAAAGCCCTTAGGGACTGACAGATCCGCACTTGGTTTGGGCACAGCTACAACGGTTGCAATTTTCCAGATAGGAGGAACATAGCGAAGACGAAGTGAGGCAGTATAGAGAGCCAAAAGATGTGGCCTGAGGATGTCCTCACATTGACGCAAAGCCATCAATGGAATGTGGTCTGGCCCAGGGGCTTTCCAAGGAGAAGAGGCGAAAAGTGCCTCGTGGAGCTCAATTGGTGTAATAGGCTCTGCATCAATCTGACGAGTATCCCGGAGAAAAGAACGAACATTGGATGCAACTTGAAGATGAAAATCGTCATCAGGAGGAGCGGTGGTGGGAAAGAATCGATGAGCCAATGCCTCTGCTTTCCCTTGGTCATCCGTGATATGATGGCCATCCACAATCAATTCTTGGATCTCCTGTTAGGGCTTAGGACTGTGTGAAAAGTGTGTGTGTGTTTGAGTGGAATGACGGTGACTTTGACTGCGTGCGGAACACGGGTTGGGTTCAGGCCACCCGGGAGTTAATGATCCTCCAATTCCCACAGCTTCCTCCGACCGCAACAGCCGCCCACCAGCATTTAAAGGGACCCGGCTGGAACCCAGCCAAACGAAGCAGCTCCTGTGGCTGAGTCCTCCGTGCCGTTGCCAGCCCCTTCAGTCGCCGGTTTGAAGCTCCTGGCCCTGTCTCGGCACAGGTCGGTTGGAAGCAAGGTCCTCGGCCCCTTGGCGCGCCCGCAAGGGCGAACGCCGTTGGAATCTGCGACCGTCATGGCAGGGTACTACAATTCCTGGCAGGCGATGGGTAAGCGAAGTAGCAGGAAAATCGACCGCGGCAGTGCGCGGCACCACCAATGGCCCTAAATTGGAGTGTGCAAAACTGCCCGGGTTGCGAGTCTCTGTTTGTGCGGTTTAGGGGCGGTGCGTGGCGCCCCTGCGCAAATTATGAGAATCCGCCCTGCCAGATCGTGTTCGCAGATGGGAGAAAAAGACGGCGCACGGTGCTGGATGAGCGGGAACCACTTGCGCGGGGTGCCCTGCGGTTTGCGAAACCTAGGGGCCGTGTGGCAGGCTCCGCGAGGAGCACTCCGGAACGCAGGAATTTGCGTTGCCAGTGGGCCGTTCCCAGCGTGTTTCGCTTCAGGGGTGTGTCCATCGCCCGATTTTATGGCGATCGCGTGGAGCACTGTTTTGGGCATGTTAAGGGAGATGAAAGACTGTTGCGTGGAGATTACGCGAGGAGCACAACGGCGCAACGCCCCGTGACGGGCGTGTTGGGTGCTGCTAGCTGGCCAGTTCGCGTCGCAAGGTTGCCGTGTTTGGCACGGAAATGCTTGCCCAACTGCAAATCCAACTGGATCGTTCTGATTGTGAAAACCGCCGTCGGTGCCGCTCCCGGCGGCGGATTGTTGTGTATGCAACTCGGAGAGACTCAATCCGCGAACAGCTGTCCACGATAGGGATTCACTGCTCCAAAAGTTGGCATCGTGTCGTGGGGTTTTGTTCCTTGCGGTTTCAAAAACCTTGGATTCCATTTGCCACTGCTGCTGGAAAGGGTGCCTCTTTCCCCTGAAGAGTTGGATCCTGGGCAGCCGCCAAACTTCTTGATCTTGAAGCTCTTTCTGATGCAACGAGGCCATTTATTTGAACGCATTCACAGTTAATGTGATTCACAGCTTTGGAAAAAAGCTGGGAGATACAAATTTGCGTTTCCAAATTGTGAGCTTCCAACGGGAACAAGTCTCTGAAAAGTGCGATTGGCCCTGCTGCACTCCCTTGTATGGATGGACGAAGGAGGTGCTGGGTATGATGCAACTGTTACTTTAGTGCTTCGGCTGATGGCAAGCTGAGAGAAAGGACAGAAGAGTTTGCAAGTGTGGGGGGCTAACCAACATCATAATGTCAGCAAACGATGGTGCCTGGTCCATCCTGAGCTTGAAAGGAGTTTTTCTGTGCCCACACACACCACCCCAATGGTAACAGAACAAATAGCTGGGGCGATTCCACAGCTTGGTCCAGGGTTTCTTCAGGTCACAAGTCCCGTACGAAGTAGTTGAAGTTGTCAAACTACAGAAAGAACCACATCTGGCAATCCTGCAACACCATGAAAATCTAGCACATGGTGTACGGCAACTGCAAATCATCAGCCCCTTCATTCACTCCTCGTTGTACTCCTTGCTTCAGATCATTCAAGACCACAGTCTACACTGTATGGAAGCCAAAACATCGGTATGTTACTCTTTGCATCGGGTCGCTTTGGGAAGGGGTCTAGTTCAGTCATCGTACAGCAAAGACAGACAGACAGCCTGAGTGCAACATAGTTCTACCACCAGATGTGGTAATCATGCACCATGCTTCAGGTGTTGATGCACCAGACACTGTGCTACTTGTTTGATTGTTCAAAAATGACGATAGCAGTGCCCCTGCAACAGGCTGTGCACAACCAGTGGTCGAATTAGACACCGCACCTTTGGGTGTTCCATGTTGTAGCGTTTTTTGTGCACACATGGCATGTCGATTGATTATGATCTCTGCTTTGCTTGTGTCTGTGGAGCATCAGCTGTCGGCCATTCACCTCGACTGAGAGTTAGACACAACCAGAAGCAGGAACATCTTGTCCATGGCACATCGATAATGTGGACTTGCGGGGTGTGACGGCTGGTTTGTGTGTCTGCAAAGGCCTGCAACAGCCTGGACGGCCACCTGAAATGAGGCCATACAATCAGCACTTTGTCCTGCAGCCCAGGGAGCAGCATGTGCTGGACAACAAGGTCAAGGCAGTGTTCATGGGTCTGGGTTGGGATGCTGGCTGTGATGTCGATGGCAGTGTTGCCCTCTTCAACAAGAATCGCAAGGCTGTGGAAGCCGTCTGGTGGAACAACCTAAAGAGTAGCAATGGTGCTGTGCAGCACTCAGGCGATGACAGGACAGGAGAGGGGGCTGGCGACGATGAGGTCATTAATGTGGACTTAGACAAGCTTCCATTGGATATACACTACCTTGTTTTCAATGTCTGTGTCTTCACTGGCGGGATGAGTTTTGCACAGGTGGGTTGCAGGGTGTGAAGATGGTCCCATCTGGTGGACAGGGGCATGCAATGGCACATGTCCGGACCTTGTGTTGTTCACTTTCTGTTGTTTGGCACTCAGTCATGAATTCGGAATTGTGGCTGACTCAAGCACCATGGATATTACACAACAGCAAGCACCACAGAGTTTATGTGTCCTTGGAAAATACTGTATCTGTATGTTGGCACACCAAGAAAGGGAACACACTTGGATGGTCTAGTCAGATGTCTTGCGGAATGGTGGATTTATACTATCCACTTCTGAAGTCCATTGTTTTCAATCTGTGCCAGCAACATAGCCCTACTTGAAGAAGAGATGCTATCATGGATCTTCCCATCCTCTGCCTGTTGCAGCTCACATGAAATGCCTGACCTGCTGCCTGAATTCACACAATTCCCCATGTTGCCAGAGCTCCCAGTTCCGTTGTTTCTTATGTTATGGTTTGCATGGTCGACCTAACAATATATGCCAAACACTGAGCACTTGTGTCTCCATAGCCGATGCAGCAGCAGGCCACAGGTCTTCTGGACGTTGTCCTTGGACGCTTGCATTCCCGTAGATTGCCGTTAGCAGCTGCGCATGGTGCAAATGCCATCCCACAGCATCGAATGCCACATCAACAAACTGCCTCTTTGCTGCTGCTGTTGTTGTTGTTGTTATTATCATATTGATTGAGTTCAAGCAACAAAATGCTGAAAACTGGCCTGTGTCAAAAGCCTCCTTGCGTCTATCTTGGAGCTTCAACCCCTAGTGAAGCCTGAATTGTCCATAGAATGACTGCATGTTTATATTAGAAACGCAATGCAAGCCGCATGAACACCAAAGAAAACTGTGGAGAGAAAGAGGAGGCTGCTATCCTGCTAGTGTGTCTTCTGCAGCTTCAAGTGTCTGACAATGCTCTTCTGTGTCTGCCATTTTTAGGTACGTTCAGCCTATGTGCGGATGGTCAGTGCCAATCCCAGCCACAAGAACCACGAGATGGCTCGCTACAACTTGACTGGCCTCCAGGGCACCGCGATGCTGCTCGGCATGCTGACTCGACAGGGCGCCTATTGGACTTTCACTGCCCTTGGGACCCCCGCTACTGGCCGCACCATCCAGGAGGTCATTAAGGACACTGCAGCTATGAGTGCGATTCTGTCCCTGTGCCCATCACGTGACCCTGGCGTTCGCCATATCACGCTGAGGGTGTTGAAGGGGAGGAATCTTGTGGCCAAGGATCGTGGCGGCCTCTTCAAGAAGAAGAGCACATCGGATCCGTTTGTGAAGGTGGGCAGCACTGGTTCCATCGCAGGAGCAGGTCTGTTTGATAGTTGCACAGATTGGCTACTCTGGGTGCCTGCCCTGCCCTGTGGACGCAACCATGCAAGTCCAGAATGAGGTGGGGCTTGTGTTATTCAGTGCATGGGAATGGGAGAGGATAGGAAGCAACCAGTGAACTTCCCACAAAGGTGCTGGGATTTTTTTCGGCTCATGTGGGCAGTCCTGGCAGCAAGCTTTCGATCAGTTTAACACCGAATTGGTTTTAACAACAACAATATCTGTTGGGTGTGGCTTCTCAGATGTCTGTCTAAGTGCCTCAATGCACTGTGCAGATCAAATATAAGCGTTTGAAGCTCCAGTCTGATGTCATTCCCAAGACCTTGGACCCTGTGTGGACCACCCTCAAGCCATTGGACCTTGGCAACGTTATGGAGTCCGAATCGAAAGCTGTGAAGATGACAGTCTGGGACTACGACAAGTTGTCAGGAAAAGACTTCATGGGGGCATTGCGCCTTCCTGCTGCCGCCCTCTATGCCCGTGGACCGGGCCGCCATGAGTGGTGGGTCGAACTGACAAGGGGCAAGAAGAGCAAATACCAGAACAGCAAGGTGTCGGGTGACATTTTTGTGGAGTGCACCATTGAGGATGTGCATATCCCTGAGCAGACTGGAATGCCACCACCTGTGATGCCACCTCAGGGCCAGGGCTACCCACCTGCGGCTCAGCCAGGGGGTCCCAGCGGCTACCCTCCCGTGCCCCAGGGGCCCCCCGGTGGCTACGCTGCCCCTCCTCAAGGTGGGCCAGGTTATGGCTACCCTGGGCCGCCCCAAGGAAGGCCTGGTGGATACCCTGGATACCCACCTGCTGGTGGATACCCTCCGCCAGGTGCATACCCACCTGCTGGTGGATACCCCGGTGGTTACCCTGGAGCAGCTACTCCACAAGGGCCCTCCGGTGGTTACCATGGACCCGCTGCTCCCCAAGGGGCCCCCGGTGCTTACTCAACAGCCCACCAGGCAGGTCCTGATGGCCACCGCATCGCGGAACCGCAGGGGGCATCTGGGGGGTACTCTGGAGAGGCACAAGGGGAATCTGGTGGTAACCCTGCGGCTTCGCAAGCAGGTTATGCTGGGGCGCCCCCAACTGGTTACCCAACAGGCACCCGAGATCTTAGCGACCACCCCACAGCAGCCCAGGGCGGCCCTGCTGGCTACCCTGCTCACGGTGGACCTGCGGAGTATTCCCCTGCACCGCCCGGCCCACGGGGGGGCTACCCACAGTGGTCTCCGCAATCTCAGGGCAGTCGCTACCCAAGCACACCACCGCAACAGACACCCCATGCGCCTTACCCAGGCTCTGGCCAGATGCCGCAACAGGGGTCTGCTCCTGGTGGATACCCAGGTGTTCCTGCGAGCGTGGGAGCTTCAGCCCCACCCTACCCCCCGTCAAGCTCACCACAGGTGCCAGGGGGAGGTGCATGGCCGCCTCCTCATGGTGGAGGTCAGGCAGGGGCTGGTGCCTACCCGGAATACCCCGGCTACCCTGGCCATCCAGGTGCTTACTGGAATCGCCCTTCCGGTGGCGCACAATGATGTGTTTTGTTTTGCGAGGATGTTGGGGTGGCTGGTTGGGTTGATGGGTTGGTTGTCGAGGTCGACCTTCTGTTGCGTGGTGATGCTTGTGGTTACAGAGGCTAGGATATATGCTGCAGTACAGGGTACAGGACGGCTGTTGAATGGGTGTCAACTTGGGGCACCATCGTTTTCAGGGAGATGTGCTCATACTATTGACGGAATTGGCACATACTATGGGTACTATTAGGGGAGAGTGAAGTTGCCGTGGGCAACCAGTTTGCATTTGGGTGGCTGGCTAGGGTGGGCACCGAGCGCTGAAAGGGGCAAATCTGGGGTGGCAGTACGGTGGCCAATGAACGATTTGAAATGTCTCATGGGTGCACGATGTTGACACAAAGTCTGCATTTGGGATACACAGTGCTTCGTTTCGGTGAGACCGTGCTTGCTATGGGCGATGATTAGAAAACTTCTGTCAGGCAGATTGCAAAGTCATCCTCAGGTCCGAAATTTTGCGTGGACAAGGATCCTTACAGCAGTGCATAAAGGTTGATTGACTGCACCCAGTTGTTTAGACCCCAAAGCTTGCAGCAGATATATTTAGGCCTATGTGTAATGAGAGAATTGAGAGTTGTAGACGCACACAGCAAACTGGTGCTTGAAGTTGTTGTCAAAACTGTAGTTCGAGAGACTGCAGTATTGCTTTATCTAGGCAACAGTGCGCAGCCACCTGGATCATGCCTGCAGAGCCTGGAAATCGTTGGTGGGGGATTGAAGCTTTACTTTGGCTGTGTTGGCGACTCCCAATAAACCGTTGTCCAGTTCAATTTGATGGAGGTGAAGGTGGTGGTGGAAAGGTGTTGTGAGGGGTGACACCACAACGATTTTGTCCTGTTCAGGGGGATGACATTAGGGCAGCTTTGTTGCACTGAGGGACTGCAATAAGCCTGTTTCCGTACAGTTTGCACCAAATTGTCGCCAAGCCCACAGAGCTCCATTTGTCGATGCTGCCATGGCCCAACAACAGTAGTTAGGGAAGATACTAATCTAAATTTTGTGCACTTACCACGCTAGTTAGCGCTCAGGAGACCCCAAGCTCAGGCTTCCGCCCACGCCCACCCCACCTTGCATCAATTTGGCTTTAAGCGTACGTTTGAGTTCCCACAAAATGGCCAACATTTGTTGGCCATATTTTTGTTTTGGTCCTGAATGAGGGCGCTGGCCGTGTGCCTCAAGGCGACATTGGACGGGGTCTGTGATGGCTTCGTTTTCTAGTGCATTACTAAGAATGGTGCTTAGGGCTATCACGGTGGTCGCCAGCATCAGGGTGGCTGATGGAGCAGCAGTTTTGTGGCATCACATGAGGCTGGCATTGTTGTGGGTTTTGATGGGCTGATGGCATGGAGGGAGCAGGCGAACCGTGGGGTACAACATGATGAAGCACGAGGTGCAGCGCGATGAAGCGCACGGTGCAAAGTGATGTGCAGCGGGGTGCAAGGCAATGAGTTGCAAGGCGCGAAGTTATGGGTCATGGGTTGCGATGCGTAGTGATCTGGGGTGAGAAGTGATAGAGAACGGCAGACAGACATTCTGGTTGAGTGATGCACAGAGGGCGCAGTCAGTGGGCGAGACACGCATTCCAACAAGGACATCGCTACACCAGAAGCCGATGTTTAAGTTCTAACCCTCGGGACACGCCCCTAGGGGTGGTTTTAAAAAAATCAACGCTCCAAAGCCAAGGAAAAGGCATCAAATGGGAGAAAAAGAAAGAAATGAACCACCGCCCATAGGTGCAGCACATCAGCACTCCCTCCTACAAGAGTGTGCTCTTTTAACCACGGCAGTGAGAGCGAACGAAAAGATAACCTTGTGGATCTGAGCATCAAAGGTCTACTAACACCAACCCAAGGCAATGACCGTAACCTACCCGGTGACACCCGGCCGGTGTGAAGACAAACTATAACATGCGCCAAATGGATTCGGTGTGCTGAACACAATTTCCCTTCATTCCGCATGTGTCCCTACACTACCACCCATCCCGAATAGTATTGTGGGCCTTTATTACTCCTTAGTAGAACCCACACCTATGATGTTCACTGACTCAGCGCGTGTGCTCCTCTAGGACCTCTGGAGCATTACTGAAGTTCGCTTCTGGCTCTTGGGTAGCCTCCGCCAAAGGGTATTCTTTCCACAAAACAGGGTAATGCCTCCGTGCACCTTGCTCCTATGGCATGAAATCCCCTTTGCCTCATACTCCAAGACCCCTTCCACCAACTCAGGAGGCGGTGGATCAAACTTCTGTATGAAAATCATCCAACCACAAGTGCCTCTTTAGGTTACTGAGATGGAAAGTGGGGTAGATCCTCTATCCCTGGGGAAGATCCAACTTGTACACCACCAGAGACACGACTCTATTAACAACAAAGGGTCCCACCCGTATGCGACGAAGCTTGAGTGGCCAATGAGCATCCAAATTCTTCAAAGGCTTGGTCGACAGTACAACCTCGTCACCTTCAACAAATGTCTCCTCTCTGCATGCCTGATCCATTGCTCACTTCATGCTTCTTGAACATTCTGGATATTCTAACTCAGTTTCGTGCAAAATGTCGGTAAGGGGGTCACGGAAAACAATGGAACATGCATTTTGCGCACATGCAGAATGCAAGAAACACACCACAACAACGAACTTACGCACAAACATGGCATTTTTTGGGTCACACCACCGACGGGAAAACCACGATGTTGCGCACAAAAGAAATTGAATTGGCCCTTGCCAAGGACACTTACAACCACCTCACTACCAGGCTATGCGACCCACAAGTCGTGGGTGCAGCATGGCCTTGCAACCTATTACAATTGTTGTCACACACACAACGGGAATTACAAGTTCCCGCGTCTAGAAATGGCCCTCCCCCGTCTAACACATTTCATCCCAACGCTCTAGCTCCGCTTGGAGACGCCGTTTGTACTGGGGGTGGATGCACCCCTTCCCAGCTCCATTGGCCTCTAACCAAATGTAGCAAATGACGTTGTCGGAGGACACCTCCCCCCATATTTGCCGCCCTTCCACCCAGCGCCCATTCAGTTGGGCATCGTCTAAGGCGTCAAAACGGAGGCTCCCCAAGTTGTAGGGGGGGCTGGGCTTGAAATCGCTTTCATAATACGCAACGGTGACTACTCTCTTCACCACGGGCCCACACCCCTCTCCGGCCCTGCCCCCCTTCACAATCGCGATGTCAAAGCGCCGGCCCCACTCCTTGGCGTCGGCATCGGACATGGCGATGGCCACCTGGTGGCCAACCTCTATGTCCCGTGCAGCGTCGAAGGGGATGTACTCTCTGTCGTTGGGGAGCACGGAGAGGTGCCCGAACAGCAGTGGGCGCTCCCCGGGCAACGGGCCAATGTCCCTACAGAGAGAACCGATGGCGTCGCTGGTGAGGGCACCATGGCAGCAGGGGGGGGGACCATGGCGGGCGGACGGAATGCTGCATACCAGTGCGCTCCTACCTTGCGGTGGGTGGAGCAGGAACGTTGGAGGCGGTGGTGGGCGTGGTCTCGGGCGCAGTGGAGGGGGCGGCCAGCAAGATGGGGGACAAGCTATCCAGCCGCAAGGCGGCCCCCTCGTCGATGGCGAACGTGGGTCTGCCACTCCCGTCCAAAGGGAATGTGCACTCGTGAGAGGCAATGAAGCCCTCCCACCAGCGCACGGCCCCGGCTATCCGGCGGAGCTTGCGCTGTTTGATGTCCTCTGCGGCGGTGGGGTCCCCACACACGTCGAGTTGGCGCCTCCACCTGGCGAGCTTCATGAGGACCCTCTTCTTGACGTCGTCAAAGTCTTGAAGTGCCGCTCGTGGCTCCCAACGCAGGTCGGCAAACCTCGGGGCGGGTTTACCAGGGACGAACACCGGCCACCCGTGGCCGTCAGGCGTGCCCACCCAGGGGTAGTCCTCACTGTCGTGTTCGCGGGCGTACACGACGGAATTTCCCCTCCGGGCAACGAATTTGAACGGAGAAATGGCTTTTTGCCCGAAGAGGAGCACGCAATGAAGCACTGCATCCAGCCCGAGAAACGCCCGCTGTAGTCAGCGCCGTGCCGCTTTGAGGACCAAGCCGCGGAAGCGCACGAAGAATCGAACGCAAATCAAAGCTAGCCCGGAACGCCACGGGGACCTAAAGGCTTGCGCGCATGGCTAAATCTCCCAGGCGGATGCCAGCCCGACCTTGATTACGGAACACACCCGCGGTGGGAAGGACAAGGATGGTGCGGTTGGTGGGTTTGAAAATAGGGGACCAGCCCACCCCGCAACGAAGACGTGCAGTGCTTCCCAGGAAAGGGGGAAGCAAAATTGGGCGACGGCGCCAAGATCCAATCCACAATTGCAGCCACGCGCAAGAGCAAACGGGGAAGAAAACAGCACAGCATGGCCTGCATCCAGGCGGTGGAAGGAACCCCGGAACCACGGCCACAAGCAAGGCAACAACTTTGAGTTTGCGCGCGCGACGCGCGCGAACGTAGGCAAATCCCACAGTCGACACGGGGCGGGTCAGCAGAGGTCGCCCAGGCCGGTCGCCGCAGCTGCACCTCCTGTTGTCCCTCCCAGTTCCAAGGCCTCTGAAGGTGTGCATCCGGACGCCCGCATCCCCATCCTCGGCGTCATCCTCCTCCTCCTCGACACCCCACCGGCGGTCGCGCTTGTACCTAAGGAGGCGCCTGAAGTCGGCCACGCGGTCCACCCTTGTGTTCACCTTCCGCAAACTCCCCACGCTTGCGTGTCCCCCCCACGCCCGCTGCACCACCCTCATCAAGTCCCCCAGGCACAGCGCCCCCTCACGGTTGATGGCGGATGCCACCAAGCTGAAGGTGGCGTCTATCTCCTGGTGCGTGTGGCCTACGGGCAAAAAAAAGACGCGCACCTCCCTGAACACCCGCTCTCCCACCAACATGGCGCAGAACCCGAGGAGGTAGTGGTTCTTGTTGTCCTTTGCCGTGTTGTCCATCTGGACGTGCAGCACGGGGGGCAGGCCAGGGCAAAGGGGCAGGAGCCCGGGCGCGGCTTCGTCGCAGCGGGTGACGCCCCAGACCATCTTGCAGAGGCAGGTGAGCGTCAGGTTGCTAGACGCCGCCCACTCCGGGAACAACCAGAAACCCCACCACCTGTGGCCGTAGGCAATGCCGCCCATCAGCTTGGTGGTCAGGGGCAGCCCCACCTCATCCGCCTTGCTTTTGGCCAACTCGTGGGGTATTGCCGTTTTTGCCTTGTCCATACCGTCTATATTCAGGTACAAGACCTCCTCGGGGTGGTCGAGGGCGTAACGCCTCCTTTCCTCCATTGCCCTCCTCGCTGCGGCAACATACGCTTCGTGCTGATGGAGTATCCGGAGGGTGGCCTCTCTGGCCGGCCCTGTGGTAAGGTTGGTGGTCTCCTT